>UZAF01020765.1:0-16285 GCA_900617895.1 Haemonchus placei | reverse complement strand
ACATTTTGGAGGTCGTCGATGAAATTTTTCGATCAGCGACTTCGATAAACTTTACAAATGAGCCCCGTTTGATACCTGAACGAGATTTCGTGAAGGGAAAGCGGAGAACGCGATGTCGATAACGGGTTACGTAACTGGGGAACAGGTTGTTCCATTTGTTTAACGCGTTTCGCATCTCGGGCAAACAACTTTTACTCGGCTGTTTCAGTCGGTAGGTACACTGTGCTGCTGACATGCTCTCACTTTTAAAGTAGAACCAAATCGAAAGTCATTCGCTCACCTTTATTGACCCAAAATAGTTATGCAGAGCAGGAAATTCCTTTTTCTCTTCAAAAATTTTGCAAATTTTGTTTTGTTGTAAAATGCAAGACTATTTCCAACTCTACGGTTGCTCAGTGCGTTTATACTTGGAATTTTGGCTGCTGTCTGATTACTACTCCTATGCGCTCACTTTGCTTACGATTGGCTTTATTTTTTCGAAAAGTTGAATATAAATTCGTGCTTTCCTTGTTCCCATTTTCTTTTCATGCGACTCGTGAAGAATTTTTTTAGAAGTGAGTACATTCCTTTTTGTTCGTTAAAACCAATGTCAAAAAGTTGTTGTAAACCTTTCCCTTACTTTATTCAAGGGCGTTTTGGAAACTTCCTCATTTTCTCTGTGTTTTTCAAATTTTTNACATTCGTATCCACTTTTGCATGATAGTTACTTCCAACTTTTCTCCGCTCATATTTTTACTAGCACATATTCAACAGATTGCGAGGAAAGTATAGTTTGAAACGTAGAGGAGATAAATATTGACGTATAGACATTCCTTTCCCTCCATTACGACTCTTAAAGGTTGTAAAAGTACCGTTCTGATGGTCAGTTGATTATGATACTCTTATCTTCGTTCGGCGATTTCTGTTCGTTGAACCTTTCATGACCTGATAAGGTGATGGATCGTTCTCGGTGTACTGGAAAACAACAGAAAGGTGTGTTTACTCTGCCCATCGATTTATTCCAATTTCCCACATGTTTTACTTTTTAAAACCGAATATAGAACCCTACTCAAGACCAAAGATTTGGTTGACGCCCAATTTCTTATCAACCAGGTGATTTATAGCTACTAGTCGTAAAATGACCCGTACTACTGCAGGATGGTCACGGACAAACCACCGTGTTCACAGCACAGCGTTGCTTTGATAACTCTGTACTTTACGACTAGCATTACGGTACGAATCTGGTGAATGTTCGTTGTTACTCCTGATATCTTTCAAAGTATCGTTGTTCACTGGTGTGAAATCGTTGGAAACCTAACCTACCTACATTAAGCATTTATTACCACCTGACTGAGCCATTGTGCAAATTTTGCCCTTTTACTGCGGACTGAAAAATAACGGCGTCAACATCAGCTGCGTCAACGCTATCGCAGCTGATGGCGGTTCCGTTATTTTTGGATCCTTTCAGCCAGCATTCGTTTAATCTGTTTTATTTGACATTATAAATATAATACGTACGATGTTTTGTGTGAAGAATAAGTGAGTAGTCACCATTGTCGACTAATTTCTTCTCATTTTTTGTCATGATGTTTTTGAGAACGAACTGAGAAGTTCAGGCAAAATAAAGTGCACAGTCCCTCCTTTCACATCTGCTTGATCTTTGGTTTTGGGGACGTTCGGAATTTAAGCAGTCAGAATAACTCTCAACCTTGTGAAATCATCCTGGTGCTCTGGCATTAGATGAACATCATCCTTTAGACAGTCCTGGCCCTCTTTAGATCATTCCCAGCGGCCATTCAGACCTCTCGACACTTCGATAGTTTCTGATCGGCTCAGCCCTCGATTGTCTCTGGATTTCGCCTGCGAATTTGAATAGGTAATGTATGAATGGGGGTTTCAAAAAACACCATCTTAAAAACTTGCCCCAAAATCCAAATGGTTGCATAGGGACCACTGAAGGCGGGGCTAGACCTGAAAACATGGAAGTTGCTTTCTCTTGCCCCGATGGAACACTATAATCAGTGTGGGCAGAGAAAGCAGAATAGTATNGTCAGAATAACTCTCAACCTTGTGAAATCATCCTGGTGCTCTGGCATTAGATGAACATCATCCTTTAGACAGTCCTGGCCCTCTTTAGATCATTCCCTGCGGCCATTCAGACCTCTCGACACTTCGATAGGTTCTGATCGGCTCAGCCCTCGATTGTCTCTGGATTTCGCCTGCAAATTTGAATAGGTAATGTATGACTGGGGGTTTCAAAAAACACCATCTTCAAAACTTGCCCCAAAATCCAAATGGTTGCATAGGGTCCACTGAAGGCGGGGCTAGACCTGAAAACATGGAAGTTGCTTTCTCTTGCCCCGATGGAACACTATGGGCAGAGAAAGCAGAATAGCATGCCTACAGTATCTTGACTCTCCCAATGAGTCATGTGCGCCTAGGCGTGCCTATGACTAGACTGGAGCGTGCACGTGGTGGACATACATATATAGACATAAAGAAATGTCCAGACCGCCCTAGTGGTGTCTTAAACTCTGCACTAAGGTCTTCTCTTACACCTCTGAATAATAGCTTCGTGATTTCTGACGTAGACTATATGTTACGTGAAGCCTTCGCGACTCTTCGCTGTCGCTATCAACATGAAATCTCGAAGGAAGGCTTTAATGTTGCTTATGAACTCCATGCTTTCCTGATACAATCGTGGGGAATCTTTCTGGTCTATTACAAACTTCGTTTATGTTGACAGTAAAGGTTACATCCAGCTATGCGCAAAAGAAGCTCTGTGACAATCGATGACAGCCTTATTTCTTGGTTTCTTGAGCCATATGACTACGCGAAAAATGTACTTTAGCGCACTTGTACTTCTTATTTCGACCCACAGGAGAGCAGCGTTCACAGTCACGTGAAAGCTTTGGTAGATGTCGTTGGTATGGAATCTGGCGATCATCTCTAGATGTGAATCTTGCAGTGCTACATGTTGCCATGGTGTTAGTTAATGGATATGATGAACTCGGGCAGCCTTCCACATTGTTCGATCCGCTCTGTTCTGTGCGATGCGAAACTTTCTATATGTCTTTTTGTCTGGGATACTCCCATTCAGTTCTTTTTCGTAAGTGAAATATCTTATGAGAAGAAAACAATGAGTAGCCAGCCCATTTGATTTATACGCCGTGAATTTTATAACTTGGAGATCGTTGTGATGCGTGCTTCGCATTCTGTTTCGCTGATTCATAGTGCTCATATGAATGTAATTTCAGATATATGTGCGAATTCGTCACAGCCTCGACGTTAAGACAATTTGAGCTTGTGGTTGAAGGCAGGTCACTGTTTGTAAATGCCCACTGGATGGCCGAACTGTCTCCATACTTCAATAGGCGAGTTCTACTTTTCGATAAGGATATGGAAGTGCACAGCATAGACTTTTTCTGACTATCACACGCTAGTATTCGTGACAACAATTCTTGATAGACGATACCGCTATACCAATAATTGTCTCTGTTGGATTGGCGCTAACGCTCATTTAGCGAGATTTGTTGCCAAGTTCGTATTAGCGAGTGTAGCCTGTGTTGTGCACTCTAATAAGAATCGTTCAGGTTGTATTGGCACAAAGGTTCACTATTTGCTGTCACTATTCCGGAAAAGTTGAACACAAAACGAAACTAATTTGCAGAGGATCCTAGCAAGAATGTCCCAAGGGGTTGGGCACACATCGAGTTCGGCCGATTCTGTGCACAAAGTAGAATAATATGGATAGAAGATTGAGCGTTATACATAAATTGCGGTAGTTATCGAATTATTCCACTGTACGCTTCGGCTTTTTGCGCCACATCTAAATATTATATTATAGATCAGCTCTGCTTGCTTAAGTAGCCCTAGTGCATCACTTCAAGCCCTGTGCTATTACTAACTTCCAGTTTCTTAAGGTAACAAGAGGTTTATTTAAGAAATGCAAATCTTTGTGATAGGCCACCTTCCCCCACGATTTGATGGAATTTCCATTGCATGTTTTGTTTTCAATTATCTGCTGTATGTCCAGTACGCCTTGACCATTATTGACATCCTCGTGGTTTCGTGGGTTGATAGCTTGTTTCAGTAGCAAGCGAGTTGTGAATCCCTAAAAGTATCACCGCTTATTTGAAGCACAAACGCTTTTAGATGGGTACGTGATTGTGTTGCTTACTATACCCATCTCTTCGAAGCTTCTTGACTGCTGTGTGATCGAGCTACTATATTCTTGACTTCAGGGGCTCTACCCTTAATCCGTGCCTCTTCTTTTAAAAGCAAGGCTATATTCACCTCAGGCCATTTCGCTTTTACCCATCTTTATTGAAATTTAGTGAACCTTTCTGGGTATTTCTGCAGGTTGCGCCATATTTTCTGGTTCTTGCCTGAGTGTTTATGAAATGCAAAGGTCAATGAGAACAAGTACTCCTTGTCACGAGTTTCTCTGATTTTGGGAGGTCTGCAGGATTAGGTCAGTTGTTAGGTGCTGCAGTGGTCAAACAGTGAAGCCTAACGGAAACTAAATCATTTCATTATCATTTGCCATGAATAGGTTATTGAGCAATGCAAATATTTAGGATATGCTTCGATACCAACTTCACTGAAGCTCGAACCGGCCGTGTATATATCAAAGACGTAGACTTTGCTGACGTTGTCGCAATGTTAGAATACATATGTCCCGATGGAAACTACTTGCGTCAGAAACGTATTGGAGGCAAGTGAGAGGCCGTTAGGAATATTTACTGCTCGTGGCTCCAATTTTTGCAGTCAAAGGCAAACATTATATGTACAATGTGAAACTACCTTCCTTTCTTCATTTTTGGACCTTATTCAGTCTATTAACATGCTTAATATGGCGCTCGATGGTGTTTTTCAGACACTAATCTTCCTGCTTTGATTCACTGCTCTCATCGTTTTCAAATCCCTTCACTGCAGCGGGAGTTATACCATTATATGGAGAATGAGCTACCACTGGATGAATGTAAATTGAAGCCAGAGACGCTCGCCGAGGCCATTGCAGAGGCTTTGAACGCGCATTTCAGGTATACCAAGTCACTAATTAGTTAGAATATGAATTGTGTCTTATTTTTTGTTTTTTTTTTTTCGTAGAAGACCCATGTTGGGGTAATCGTAGACAGGAAACAAGACCAGCCTTGCGAAAGCTTCTAAAATAAGTGTGCTTTGTTTTTTGCTAGACAAGACCAAATTTAGTGATTTCCGTTGGACAAATGAATAACCAAAAATAATATAAAGAATGAAGACCGAATATTCCCGATGCAGTAGTTGTCCACACCTCAGTATTGCAGTGCGGTAAAAAACTTGATTGGCTAACACATAACGCACAGCCTGCTTAGTATCCGACAGGCTGTCCTTTTCGGAAGTTTTTACCGTATTGTGTATATTATATGGTTATGTTTTAGCACAAAATTCATCGCACATATGTACAAAAAATTTGGCGAGAATGGAGTTGACAAGATGCAGGAGGCGTTGAAAAATATGCCTGAACCAATGGCGGAATCAATTTTAGCCGAATCACGAAAGTATATGGTTAGTTTTCACTCATGACTTTTTGTGAGCTCATTGGTAGTTAGTGTACCCATAGTGGATAACAGGTCAGCGGCTGACCTTAGAGATGTAGCGTGCTTACATTCTTGGAGGTGTGCTGAATGTTCCATCCTCGTCCTCGCTGCTTTCGACTTTTCGTAGAGCTACTGGTGAGGCGTAGGGGGGGGGGGGGGGGTTACTGTATCTTACAACTGTATCTCACGTTCACGGAACGTCAAAATCTGACTTCTCCAATAAGGTCACTCCTCTTTCTCCTTTGCATAAACTCACCATTAATCCAGAAGACGGTAACGAAGTGAACTTTAAGTATATGCTTTTCTTCTTCTTACTTGAAATCCCCGAATCTGCCGGCATCTACTCTGTGGGTGCATTGAAGGTGCACAGTTTGGGTTTGGAATTCTGTTGCGCTGATTTTCTAATATTGCTGTAGGTTAGCATCTGTGTAATATGATGTTTTTCAGCCAGTGATCTCGCAAGAGCCCATCTCGTCCACATATCACTGGAACAATTTTTCACGACGAATGTTCTTCTAGAACTCTAAAAAACAAAAGTACAACTAAATGATCAAGCTTTCAGTGGATTCGTCATCAGTAAAGGGTATAACGCGATTCGTGTTGGTTTAGAATGCATATAAAATAGTTTGTGACACATTTTTGTGAACTCGTTTGTAAAACATGTCGAACATAGTGTAGAATTTGAGCCCAATTCGTTTACAAGTCATTGTATGTACATACTTACCTATTTTTTGTCTTTTGTGTGTGTGTGATACGCTTTGAGAAATAAATTTTCTCCACTATTCCACTTGGATTGTTTTAGATATCCGTTCTTATCTGGTATCCGTTCTTTTTTCCTCCTTCAAAGCTCTAGACAACGAAAAATCAGAGCATTGGGAAAAGTTCATACTCGCTGTTTCGTAAGATAGGCGTTTTCCTGTGCTTCTAGTATGCGTACTAAAGTCACAGCTCGTTTTCCGGCTTTTACGGTTGCCCAACGGGTCGACCAGCTTTGCTCCTACGGGAATAAGTTCTACAGTCGCAATCGTAGGGCATTCGACGAAGGCAATACGAACAATAAATGGGTGTTCTTGTAGTGGCTCGATGCCTTGGAGGACCTTTTCCTACACATTTTCCAAGGGGGAACAGAAAGAACAGAAAGCGAAACTTAGTATTGTGGGAAGGTGGTATCACCGTTTCTAGTGTCCCAGTGCTCCTAGTGCTTCTCCCTGATGTCTTAAGTCTGAGGGCATTTATCAATCCCGTCTGAGTGATGCGCCCACGCGTTCGACTTCGATTCAGAATCTTAGTGGTATATTGAATGCGTACGTGGCCTATACAATGCCTTGCCATGGCCAGCCGATGTACGATTCAGTGCTTCTATCCTCCCAGACGAATCTGGTATGAATTAACTCACCCCGGAAGGATGGAAGGCTTGGTTGGCTTGGCGGATATTATCTAGGATTCGAACCCGTGATCATGCGTGTGTGTAGTGCGCCACTTGCCACTACACCACCTCATATTTGGGTAATGTCAGCTAGCGATGAGCGAAGGATAGCAGACATTTTTATGCCAGTTTTTGATTGTTGTCCTAAAACAGGGGTCAGGAGCAGTTGATTCAAGAGGTGATTAGTGGCTTGCAGACAGAGAGGATGCGTATCCGAAAAAGAGCAGCTCGTAGTGCATGTTTACGAACACATTTTCTCTAGGAGCCTGGAAAATTTGTCCCCTCACCAAGTGAGCTACCCCTCCCCCTCCCAGATGCTTGTGTCATCTTGTCAGGAAGCAATGTTTCCGAAATTATGATGGAACCCTGCAAGCATGGGCCATTCGTCTAACTGATTGCTGCTCCCCCTAAGAGCATGAGGTCTCTAACCATAACTTCCGACCTCATCCATTGAGGAGGACTACTGTTGCACTGCACCGCTAGACCTCTTCAATGGATGATGGCTTGTAAAAGATAGGATATCCTCACATGTACCGAATAGTCTCTGCTCTACGTTCCCCAGATTTCAGTGTGAATCAGCACAAACCGTTCTTTACAATTCATCTAGATGTCTAAGAGGATCTAGAACGAAATAACTACGGTTAAGAAGCCACTTACCCACTCGAAGTTGACTCGGAACATTCTAACTAGTGGAGAAGTCTAGGCAATTCAAACTCAAGTTACTGCGGAGACTTTTTCTTAAGCTATAAACGGCGTTACTTATCTCAACTTACTAATTCGCCAATAACGCGCTCTAATCGATGTGGCCATTCTACTCATCCTTTAATGTCATTGCTTGATCAAATCTTTGAGAATTCTTGAGTTTCTTTATTGTTTGTGACAGTTTTTTTGTTTTGTTTATTCTTCTTTTTCCTCACTTATGTTGCAACAAAAGTAGGAGCAATAGCAGAAGTGGTATTTGGCAGTTGTAGATCGGAAGTTTCTCATATTTTTGGGCAGGTTCGCTGTTGTCGTAGAAATCATTCGCCTATCACAACCCTATTATGATTTGACTACTTGGGCCAATGTAAAGGTTCAAGAACAGGAAGGGTTTCCTCTGCTTTTATGAGTTCTGTGCGTCCGTCGGAACTCACCATCCACACGTGAACTGATTTAGTGCAGGGAAAAACTNTTTTTTTTTTTTGTGTGGAAGACGAGAAGGTAGCAGTTGAGCCATAGGACAGGTAACCTTATATAAAGCTACCTCTTGAAGTAAAGACTAAGTGAAGTCCAAAGATTAAATCTTTGCTCAAAGATCACAATGGAGACCTACTAAATCTCCATTACGCTGACTCTCCACTACGCATTCAACTATCTCTTATTAATTTCGATTTCTCTGGTTCGAATTATCATACGTTAACTAGATTGTTTCTCTTCCGTTTTGCGCGGTTCTGCTGGATGTGCGTCGTTCTTCGGGCGTCTATACTCTCAGAATTGTTTTTCACTAATAATTTTCAGGGATGATTAGCCGAATATGGCCGAGTGCATATTCTGGACTGCCTGGCTTGATTGGCAGCACCCCGTTTGTAGTTCAATGGGCGGCAGTTCATCATCATATGGAGCGAAAGGATTTAGCTAGATTTCTAGGAATTCAACGATCTAACAAGGCTCGAGCCAATCGAAACACTCACATCAACGAGAAAATGTTTAGAAAGGTACGATGGGAAATATGTAGCATTTTCTCGGTAGTTCCTATTCAGTTCTCCTATATATTTTACATCTACCCATTAAGTTGAGTAGCTGTTCCTGAAGTTAATTTAGTCTCTTCTGGAGAAATTTGACTTTCAAAATATGTGTTGTCGTAGATGCGTGCACGGAAAACAGTTATCATCGAATTACCGGATGATGAAGAACAGCGTCGTCGTGAAAATTTGACACCATCGCAATTACGAGTGGAACTTTTGCGAAAAGGAATTAATCCGTATAAAGAAGTCCAACCACGTGCATGGCAAGAATCGCAAACCACATTGCAGTCCTTCTGTTAGTTAGTCTTTCTATAAAAAAATACATCATCAACAATTTCACCTGATCTCTCGTAATCAGATGCTGTAATTGATCCGTTCGTCACTCCCGAGGAGACGTTACCATACATAACTGGGAGCGTCGATGGCTTGAAGTTGAAAGGCGAAGAACTGAAGGTACTATTTGTTGATCTTTTTTTCTGTTTTTGTTAATTTCTTTTTGGTTATTTCATCGAATTGCCTCTTTCCCATCACTTCTGTGGATTTCGGAAGACTTCAATGCTTTTAGCAACGAGCCCTGCATAGATATCATAATTGGCGAAACGGCGTCAGTAGAATACGAAAAAAGGAAGGCTTCGAAAAGTTCGATCCTAAGGTCAGGACACTTTTTTTTNTTTTTTTTGTATTCGGCTGCCCTGCTGTTAATCTTGTTTTCCCTTTTTTTCAATTGTTCGTATTCGATACGGTTGCAGACTTTTGGCCCAACTGCCGATCTCATTTATGAGGAAGCGCATCGTGCTTTAATGAAAAGGGACAAAACTGCTTTACACAAGTCTATAACTGAGCATGCTTTCAAAGTGAGCCTAACGAGAAACTCGGACTTTTTAATGCCTTTATTTTCGCTTTTTTTATAGAAAATGTGGCCGGATGTCGAAAACGGTTCTATTCAATGGGAACTTGTGGAGCGACTAACACCTAGCACTGTAAGATTTCCTTTCTTGTTGACAGTATGTCTTGCTAGCTTCCGTATTAGGTAGCGAAAAGCGAGAACCTGAAACAATTTCTTTGAATCAGGGTTGCAGCTTCCTTAATCAGAACATTTCAAGCTAAACCCGTTCGTCATCCTTTTCTTTGAGTCAAGCTCAATCGGTAGATTGTACATCTTTGTTTTTTTTAGGTAGTGTCTGTTCGATGTGGAGACAACCCTTACAAATCAGGCAATGACATTGCTCAAGTAACCGTGCGAATGCATACCAAACAGGTATTTTTTCTTGGTCATGTACCAAAACGATTAATTGTTTTTTTGCATCTGAATTGGTTATTAGACGCTGGTCACTTTCGTGGTCCCTTAGCAATGCCTCCACTTGCATTTACCCCTTTCGATTTTAGGATAGGTGACTGGTTTGTTGTGGTGTTCAAGTTTTTTTTACAGAAACTTGCTGTATACGATCGTTTCGGGCATTTGCTGCTTGGTTCAGAAACAGAACCACGGGAAGTAGTGGAATATGTAGTTTTCGAAAACCACATCGCAGTTTTGGATGGGATGTGGCGCCTTCATGACAAGGTCTATCCGAAATGGGTGAAACCAAAGCAAGGACCACTAATTACCCATGCTATTAGTAAGTGTATTTATCTCATTAATTCCTTTTTATTCATTTCCTTTATGACGGTCCATTTATTGTTGGGGCTCAAAAAAAAAAGATTTTCCTACAGGCCAATAATCTTCCGATTAGTATACATAAAGCTGTAAGCGCTCGAACACGTTGTGGACTCTTTTAAGTTCAATCATTTATACTTTCATGGCTTCCACTTTTGCTCTGACTTATGATAAGCGCGAAGTGTTCCAAAAGATCTTTTATGCGGCAGAGAGGGTAGGTAGCCAGGAAGGGTCACGTTTATCCGTGCTCATCTCCCATATCAGTTGGACAATATTCGGGGTGTTTCACCAAAGACAATGGTACCCCTTTTCGGGATTTTCGAGTTATTGTCGATAAGTATAACTCGTTCCTAATTATAATCAGCCAATACTTATACGTTTTGAATCCAATTCGATCTTTTATCCATAATTACCTGAAAGGTCATCACAAGGATCTCGTTTGAACACGGAGGGGACACAGTGTTAAGACTATGGCTTGAGCCAGATTTGCCGCTAGTCTGTCGCGGGGTGATAACTATTTTGGAATGTACCCTAAAAATAGGAAACTCGCATCTTTTATCTGAACAGGAAAGACTAAATTGTTTTGTTCTGCCTCTCATTTAGCGACGAAGACGCAGTTTTTTTTTCTCATAACTAAGTTTTTCAATGGTTACTTTCGTATAATGTTTCATGGCTCTTTTGACAGTAGAAATCTTGTGAACATTGTGAGGATGGTAGAGTATTGAGCTGTAGAATAGTCGGCCTGGGGGTAGAGACGGTAAGCATGAATCTGCATTCTGCATTTTTCATCTACGTTTTTGTGTTTTTTATTTCTATTATTAAGCCGATGAAAGTGGAACCGACCGGCCATCCCAATCGAGGAATCTTCCTTTGCGTGCTCAAGAGCTGGATGAGCAGCGCAAAAAGGACGAAGCGGAGGGCAAGACAGGCGATGAAGCTTGATTTGGTGTAATAGGCGGATTCATTGACGAGTTGTTTCAAGTTTTCTGTGCACTTGTTCCTCACCGTCCAATGATTATATAAGAATTTTGTAAAGATTTTTATTGTATGTTAGGATAGCATAGTAAATCAACTATTTGTATAGGTTGCCCATTGTAAATTTGTTGAATTTCAAAGTGAAAGCACTTTGAAAATTGTTTTCGTTAATAAAAGCATACCGGCTTTGCCAATCGTTTGGTGTTTCTGGTGTGAACCAATTTACTTATCGGATCCGATTGTTTTTGGCTGCTTATTTGTATTAGATTATGGTTAAGCTGAGATTAACATTAATTAGTATTCGTAGATTATGTCTTCGGGTATCACTATCACTAAGAAGGAAACTGCGAAGGAAAAGGTAAGTGGAAGGTTTACTCATGCTCCTCCAGTTTCTTTTAAAAAACATTCTCCATTTAGGTGAAGAAGGCGATAGATGATGAGGAGTTTGAAGAATTTCCAGTCCAAGTAGGTTTGCGTGCTTTGCTTGAGTCTCGGTCTGTTGAAATTGATTTGGATTTACAAGGAATGGGCAGAGAAAGCTGAAGATGGAGATGATGATGAAGTAAATGTATGGGAAGATAATTGGGATGATGAAACTCATGAAAGTGATTTTTCCAAGCAACTCAAGTAGGTTTTACATGATGGGCAATAAATTTTCATTTCAGCGTGATCATTTTTTATCTTTCCATATTTGTTGTACCATTTTAGGGAGGAGCTGTCGAAAAGTGGTCAAATTGTCCAATAACTTCGCATTGTGAGCAACTACCTATTTGTATTTTTCCTGTAATGTATTTCTTAACCTTTATGACCTCGTAATAAAGCTTTTGCGCTTGTGAAACTGTACGGAAGATTACTAAAGAATTCTACCTAATCGAAGGGCTATGGATATCCTGTTCCTACTTTTCGAGGATGATTTCCGTGCATTAACAAGGCACTTCTCCTCTGTTGCGATTGCTCAATTTGTGAATTATTCATTTTGGGCTGTTACCAGTTCGTGCCGTTTTTTGACGTTAGAAACTATAGAGCTAAGGGACGATTTTCTTGTCCAATTTTTTACTGGGTATTAGGAATAGGCAGCGTCAGGAAGTTGTCCCTGCGGCCTCCACTTCTCAGATTTCCCTTTGTTGGGCAGCAGGAAATACGGGCATACGGAGGTAGAGGTGTCCAGCCGAGACGCATGTCCTGAGCACTGCCCCCTCACCCATTGCGGGAGCTGCGTAAGCACCAGGTGTTGTCCCTACGGTACGAAAACCCTGGAGAAATTCGTCAGAAAGATCGGGATCCAGCATACTGTAATTAGACGCCTAAAAGTTGCAAAATGATTGGTGATCGAGTTTGTGTCGGAGGGAAATTCCCCGAAGGGATAGAATGGATAACCCTCCAACTCCGGACCACACAGAAGGCACCTCTTATCAGCAGCCCATATGGACGCCCAATGCCTAAAGACGTATTCGCGTTGAGTCTGATAAACTCGTAAAGCACTATCAAAATTGCCTCGCTAGACGCATATGGTAAAAGCGAATTTCGAAGTTCGTTTGATTGTCATTTTGTTGATTTTTATGGTCATAAACCGAGGTAGGCCTCGGTACCTGATAATTGGATCTGATAAACTCGTTAGGCATGATCAAAATTCCGTTGCTAGACTGCTTACTGGCAGCGGCAAATTTCGAAGTGCCATTAATTTTCATTTTGTTGATGTTTCATGGCATGAACCGAAATAGACCTCGGTGTGGCCATCAGCTCCCAAGTGCCAGTTGATTTGCCCTTCATTTTAATCCAAGGCAATTCAATGGGAATGAAGTGTAGCTGTAGATTTTCGGTACTATGGAAGAAAAATGGCTTTTTTGTTGTTAGACTACGTGGGGAATGCAAACTGCTAATCTTCAAGTTTACGAAGCCTCAAGGGTTCCTCTGACATGAACACTGTACATATATGATGGACTTTCAAGACGGAAGCGTTACAATTTGCTGAGGAAATCGTAATTGGAAAGGTCTAAAATGCTCAACTTAAATGGCTGATGTGGGGAATCCGCTGTTTTCCGTAATTTACACTTATTGCAAAGCTCGTGGACCTATTCTGCAGGTATGGCCCAGCTTGAATGCGCTTTCATTCGTAGAGTCAGGCTCAAAATTTATGGTGTAACACCGCGAATCCGAACCTGTACTTCTCAAGAATGGGTCCGTGCTCTTACGTAGGCTGCCTTTTATATTTTGAGATTTGGGAACAGAAACAAATATCATCTATTGAAAATCGCTTTATTGCCTTTCAAAATTCTCCACATTAAGATCTATACACTTTTGCATGGGCTCGAACCAATTTTCGAAGCACTTTTGCCACTCTGATGTAGGTAACTCTAAAACATGGATTCTGAACGCATTAACGGCTTCTTCAAGTGTCGAAAAACATTGACCTCTCATTTTATTTTTTACGCACGGGATGAGAAGAAGTCACTCGGGGACTACATGTCTGATGACCTGTCAAATCGTTGTTTTGAGTGCTCAAAAATGCAGTTGTTTGAGCCGATGGGTGGGAGCTCGCACTGTCGTGGTGAATAGTGACCCGTCTTCAGCAGTTGTTTTTCTTGATTTTTTGAAAGTCAACTGGCAAACAAATGGTGGTATTCCACTCAGAATTGACTGTTCTGCTTGTCCTAAGGGTACGGTTGCGGCATGTCCAGTTTTCTCAAAGAAACAGGAGATCAATTGCTCGGAAGTGCTTGGGGCACGGACAGCCTTTGTTGGATTTGGCTCATCTTCGAATACCCATACGGTCGACTGCTGTTTCCTTTCGGGCTCATACGCATAAATCCACGATCCATCACCTGTCTCGATGTCATAGACGTGTTTCGAAGCACCGCGATCGTATTTTTGAGCATTTCTTTCAACCAATCGACACGAGTCCCTTTTTTGGGGGATTGACAAATTTTTCAAAAACAATTATTTTACAGTCAAATGTTCATGCAATATTGAATGTATGCTGGCCCCACCGATGCCTAAGGTTGTCCCAATCTCACGATAGACCACATGACGATCTTGCAATATTCATTTGTGCACAGTGTCAACGGTTTCTGGAACAACAACTGATTTTGGACGACCACCACGAAATTTTTCTTCGAGTGAACTACGACCTCGGGTGAACTCACTGTACCATCGGTAAACACTGGTCCTGGATGGAGCTTCATCCCCAAAAATTGAATTAAGTTCACCAATGCATTGCTGTTGAGTTAGTCCACGTCGAAAGTTGTAGAAAATCATCGCGCGAAAATGCTCACGATTCAACCCCATAACTTGGCCTAAACAAAATCTTATAACTTAGTGTAAACAACACAAATCGCGCTCAAATTTCGCAACGTAACCTCAAAATAGTCAAACTTTACGACAGTGACGTCAGTTGTTAGATTGCTACACTAGTGTTGCCAAATCTCAAAATATAAAAGGCAGCCCTCGTACCCCCTACACCGTGAAATCACATTTATTTACTTGTTTATAACGTTGTTTATTTATTCATAACGTGACGTTTTTTAGTTTCTACTACACCTAAACGATCCATAGGGTTCGTCTCGTATCATCTCCAAGTCTCTTGTTATTATCCACATCAGCCTCAACCACACCTAGTCACCCATACTTGCCGCTATACCTCCTTGAAGCAATAGAATCAATTTGAGTGGAATTAATTTTACAAAAGGTAAATAAGCAACTAATAATAGCCCAGAACGTAAGGAGCTGGAACAGCTCAGCACCAGAGATTTAATTGTTAAGTTGAGGAGAGCTGATGAGAGCACGGCTCATCCCAGAGGTGGGACAGCATTTTAAATGGCAGGATTGTTGGTGTGAAACGAATACTTGCTCATGGAAGTTGTCAAACCCGTTGCCAAGGGTCTAGTACCGTTCCTCTCTCCTGTTTCATTCAGATCCCTAACATTCTCACGGCTCCATAGCCCCAAAAACGCCCTCATCAGTAAGACCTGATCGCTTAGCAACGCAGTTTTCTACACGCTTTGCAGACTTTTCAAACTCGACGTGAATACGCCGCCAAGAAATGGGCGGCTACATAAAAGGCGGCTAAGGAAACGACATGTGTGGTCCGGAGTCGGAGGGTTATCTGAACAAAACTTCCCTTCGGCACCAACTCGACCAGCGAATATTTTGCTTTTTATTTCTATTTGCAATTTAATAAAGTAAAGGCGATCAAATTGTTCGACCACTTTTGCAAAAGCTCCTGTTTCGAGGCCACTGGCCTACGGACTAATTGAACTCGGTTCCTTTAAATTTGCCGGATGCGTCATTTTTCTGCCCTCGTCTGGCGCACTCCCGTTTGATGTGTTCTTTGAGTGTTGTGCTCGCCTGTCCAATGGGACCCCCACCACCACCGCCGTGAACTTCACCCGGGGTGTTTTTCTCTGCGCTATAGCTTCTTGCCGTCAGGGACGTAGAGAGAGTTCAAGTAGTCACGTAACCGTGTTACAATACCACTGAGTGTCATTGGAACAATGATTTTCACTAGTCCGTGCTATCATCACCTTAAAGGCACTGTTCACGAAAAAATGGTTTCGGAGATCTGCTTATGGTTTGAATTCGACGCCCCCTCTGATACCATTTGTGCAGGAACGAGGTCGGAAAACGGTCTGGACAGGGCACAATAAGGGCAGGAACAGTGGGGGAGGGGAGGCCTCCGCCCCTCGCTAGGCTGACTACGAAATCTAATTGCCGTTCATCACTTTCGCATTGGAGCGAAGTTGTCTGCTTGGGTGTGTTGTCTGCTATTGCAGACATTGCGCCGCCTTCCTGCACTCGCCCGAACACTCCCTTAACCGCCGTTTTTCCAATGTGAAACTCGTCCAACCCCCCTTCTCAGCTCTTTTTTGACCCTTTCTATTTCTTTTTGTTCATCGTTTTTTGCGCTTTTTCCGTTGTTATCGCTTTATTCTAGAGTAGTTCTATGAAT
>UZAF01020764.1:1878-16286 GCA_900617895.1 Haemonchus placei | reverse complement strand
AGCATATTGTTTGTTCTGGATCACGAAACACATCAGTACAACCTTACCATTCCTTTCCAGACTCAGGCCCACTACTATCTCGCTGGAGAGCGCAGGGTGCCGCGCCGCAGCTCACGTGGTCCCCCCCAACCCACTTAGCACCGAAAGCGCTCGTCGCAGTTTTTACCAAGGTGCAGAGTTATGGGAAAAACATACTACTCTGGATGGGATTTGTAGCACGAACCTATTTCTCGCGCACCCTGCCCCAGGCAAATTCGAATCAAAAATTCCCCTGAACCGAAACTGTGTCCGACTAACAATAAGTTCCTCGCGGCGCCAAATGACTTCCGAGACAGTAGCCAGCGCGATACTTGAACTTTCTACGAAAGCTCCTAACAACAGGAATGCTATTGTTCTTCTTAGCGAGCGAGCGGACAACGTTGAACTAGACAAATTGAGAACCTACCACTGGGCCTTTCGACCAGTCCATGATGAACTGGACAAGAGACAGTACAGCTGACACAAATTTCAGTGGCTAAGGACTTTTAAAAAATTTGAAAATTAGTTAAGAATATATATTCTGAAATAATGAAAATCTACTACGACATCTAACAGAAAGCAGTCCAAAACTCAGGTCAGTTCCAATGACCATCACTTTATCAATTCCAGAAAAATGACTGCATATTGGTAAGGGACAAAGGAAATACGAGATCCTTAAGAGTTAGTCTAGCAAATGGACAGCCATTCATCGGCGTTTCCTACTTTTATCCCAAATATGGTGCGAGATGAATCAAGAACGACCGAACTCTAATTTCACATTTCGGATCGTCTCAATGGTTTTGCATAGGGCTTGGTGTGTAAGGTCACTACCATAATTCATATAATAGATAATCTCAGACATGACGTGACTTGCAGCCGTACAATATTAACATCTGTCGAGTATAACCACCTGGAACCACTACTACCGTCGAAGAAAGCTCTTATCAGTAAGTTTGGGGAGATAATTCGTAAATTCACTTCCATTTGCACTCTTGCACCTATCCCTATTCTGTTAAAGACCTACAGGGAGACATTAGGCCTATTCTATCCTTTCAGAAATACTTCTCTATTCATGTATATGTGCATTCATACCCGCCGATCTCCCTCCGAGGGAGGGAATCAAGGGACAGTTCCAATGAAAAAAATAGTGAACAGATTTGGTTCTCACTTACCACTTGTACGAGAAGCAGTTCCATGTCACCATCCATTACAGGTGCTGCTAACGTCCACGGATAGAAGAACATAAGTAAAACTATTTCGGTAATCATAGTCTCTCAAATTTGAAGAGTATATTATGCTGTATTCTCAAAAATACACGAATCCCTAAGCCCTAAAAAATAAATTGAACATCTTGCAAAATAAATATTCCATATGGATTTGATAGAGAAGTATTTTCTAAAATTCAATGAAGACGTGTAGGGTCTAAGATAAATCGTAGAACGAAACTACGCCATCAGGCGCACTCCAGCGATGCGACAGCATTCTTATCTTTGATTGTAAAACGAAGATCGTTTGCGGGTGTTATAAGCCTTTAGAATGAATCAAAATTTGCACCAACAGGATGACAACTGCGTCGCAACCTGCACTTGCTCCTGTAGATTACCGTGAATTTCAATGATTCCATTCACTGATTAAATAAACAAGAGACTTATAGTTAAGGTCTCTGAGAGCTCAGATTACGTTTTATGCACTTGTACACAAACAGAAAGTCTATGAAGACCTTTCTGTCTCTGAACCGACTTTGCACTTTTTGTGTCAATGTGGGGATTTTAAAAAGTCACAAGGCTGTGGTCTTCAGTTAAACCTGAATAAAGGAGATGTCCTTTCAGTATGTAACCAATTTAAAGGATCGCAGAAGATTGGAGACAAAAAGTGATAGCAACTCTTCAGGGCAGGTAGTGGTAGTTGAAATACCAATGTCACTGGACCCCTCTTTGTTTTCATATTAACAAAGAAGCCTTGCTGGCTTAGGCGTGATGTAGGGTGTGAATATATAGCTCATACCGGATGACAGAAAAGGGTAACAGCCGATATACAGTAGCGCTCAAAAGTCGTCGGTGAAATGCTTTGACGCTTTTTTGTTCATAACTTTTTTCTTAGTGGACCAAACCGCGCAAAATTTGGATATATTTAACTAGAGCCTATTTCACCCTACCCAGCACTATTTGACTGCAAGGTTGCAATATCCACAGATAGAGCAAGGTGTTTGTTGCGGTAGCAAATTTTGCTAAAAGTAAAGTTGTTGACGTCTACACTTATTCGCACCTTATGTGCGTTTTTCTCATCTTTTGTTTTCGGCATTACCACTCCTACACTTTAGACAAGACAGAAAAGAAAGAGATTCTAGAAGGACCATCATATGTATTTTCAGTCGATTTTGAGTTCATGCTCTTTAGAACATCTGGAACACGATCAGATTTTGGTATAATAGTGGTAAATATTCACAATACACTCACGCTCCAAATATAGAAGCTTCGCATGATTACATCCAGTAGGAAAGGGGTTACGACTGAAAAGTACGGCTGAAGAGCCATTTCGCCGAAGACTTTTGAGCGCTACTGTAGGTTGGTAGGCGATCTCATAGAGCAGGATTTACTTAGTTTCCGTCTCTTTCCTCATACTGACTATGTAGCCTTGACAGTTCAATATGTTCCATGTGATAAGCAGGTTCTGAGGTAGATATAAAGGGCTAATAGCAGTGGTAGGACTGAATAAAGTCAGTACCATATGAGAAGAGCAAAATTTATTAACTCCTTGCTTTTAGATCACTACTTTTCGAGGTTGGCCACTGACTCCGAGTTCAAACTTTTGCTGATTCCTTTATTAGCTCTGACAAGATTTATCCAACCACCGATAATCTGGGAATCTCGGTAAAGAGATCAGTTCATAAAGATAAAAGCGGCTGCTGACGCCTTTTAAAATTTGCGTTACCGACAGTCGACAGCATTAACTGGTACGAAGGAAGCGAAAGGTTGGTAACCGTTAAGATTAGGAATAAAAGACCGGGGCTTCGTAATCTTAAGCGTAATTATCGCCATAAGCTCAATGCTAGTTGCATTCCTCCATCTATACACAGTTCACCTTCAAAGGCTTGGATCGAATTTGCTAGTTCCGGGCATTCCCCTCCAGAAAATTTGTGACCATGAGTGTACCAGTTGTTGAGAAACAAGTTTTGGAGGGTGAGCCAAGCATTACTACTTTGTCAGTGGAAGAGAGAAACTTGATCTAGCTTGGCGATCTGACAAGTTTTAGTAAATTTGATACACACTACTGTTTATTATGTAGTTCCTTTTGCTAGTCTGGATTAGTAGGATATCTGGAGCAGCCGCGCGTTCCCAGAGAGAGCACACCTAGAACTGCGGCCGATCATGCCGCGGTTCTAGGTGGGCTCCCTATAGGAACGCGTCTCCGCCAAATAAAATACTCTCGAAATCCCTCGGTTGTCGAACGTATACTTGGTGCAAAAAAACTTCACTCGCCTCTAATGGTAACCCCTGAGTCCCCAAACCTCCCCAGCTGGGACGCAGGATCGCAGGGCAGGAGTTGCGTATACCGGTAACCTATGACTTTTACCACCGATAAGAGGGGGCCATGGCCTGAGGCACATCTCAAACTCTGATAAAGTCGACTATTTATCAGTAAAAAGTGAACAGCCTACGAACATATATGGAGATCACAAAGCTTACAATCGAGTACACCCTAAATTGTCGAATATAATTTTTTCTGTTGTTTCGATTAAAGTATGAGGTAGTGAGGTACAACTGTTATTAGCTGTAAAAAGTGTCCCGTAACAGCACAATAACGTCATTAATACTCAATATCGTCTTCTTCCTCCGTTTGTGTTCTGGTGTTACGTATCTGATCCTGGTTCATGTACATGGATACAATTTCCTCTGCAGTCGTGCTATCTTCAGCATTCTTGTCATCCCTAGAGACCAGATTTAGAACATGAGATTGTCATACACTTATAGTCTACATCGTAATGGTCAAATGGTTCTTCTGAATCGGCTCTGGAATTTTGATTTAGAAGTTCTATTTACAAACCTTATTCGCAGAAATCGAGGGAATCTGAGCGAAATGCCCTTTTCGCTTTCTACCATCCCAAACGCTGCGCAATGTCGAGGTGATATAGACAGGTCAGCGCACTTTACCTGAATATTGCCACATCAATAGAAAAGAAGCAGTCAATTATAGAAAAAAAATTCGAAAGAAAGAAAGAAAGAAAGAAAGAACTAACTTCAAAAACGACGTTGGCATCAAACCAAACATCAGGCTTCAAAGAATCATCAAAGGCGTAGTAAGATGGCGCCTAAAAGTATAAAAACCTACTAAACTCGGAGATCCCATTAAAGATTACGACAGCTGCTTGGATGCTTGTCGTTTACCTTTTCGATAACGAATGGTTTAAGCAGCTCGTATTGAGACTTCAAATCTTCATCACTGAACCCAGTTCCAATCTGGAAAAAACGTCGATACAAACAATAAACATTGACTGAGGATCTGTGTTTTTCTATTGAACTTCAAGCTTGATGTTATAGTCCTCAATGTTGAAACACTTTTCTTTTTTGGACCGCGCACACATAAATGGTTCTTTGTGGTAATAAATACTCTGTTGAGTACAAGTTTTATTCGATTTTCCTGGAATTTCTGCTGTTGAAGGAATCGGTAGTTGCTCTAATATCTTAAAATGCAGTACAAACCCAATTTTCGTAATACTTACCAGGAAAGGGTTGCAGCCTCACTTGTGGACTTTGAATGGAACGGAAGCATACCGATACACTTTGGAATTCTGTTTACGGATATAGATTTTGAAACTACTAGAAGAGTCTCCCAAAGAAATTTCGCAACAGTTTGATGTTGGTTGGACAACCGCGCACTCCGACTAAAACAATCTCGAAGAAAAACTCGTGAGCCCATATTTTTTGGGGGATTCCTTAGAAACTTTAACTTCCATGTCTGTCAACAGTTCATCGGAGGTTAAAGAGCTTAAAGCCCTCACGCTTCAACCTTCGAGTAACTTTATAGGAGTCGTAGACGAGACGTTATCAAACACAGGCAATTTTCGTTGCTATCATACTACTACATTGTAAACCCTTTCACGATAGCAAAGATAAAAAAATCTAGCTGTAACGAACGTCTAAAAGAAACTAAAGCATTAGCGCAGCAGTCAAGATTCTTCAAATTACTTATACGACATTATACGACAGCATGTAAGATGCTAGCATAAATGGCTGAAGCTGGACCCGTTATTAATCACTGTTTTCTTTTTCAACATCCACATATGCGCACTGCTCAACTGATAGACATCTATTTTCATACTGCGCCGTGTGCCCCGCAATGTTCCTAAACCTTCTCCGCTCGCCCTTTGATCCACCTCTTTCGCGCAATGTATACTTGTGGGACTTAAAGAAGATCATAAGTCGAAGAAACTAATTGTAAGAGTGCTTGGCCCGAGCACCACCGGCTTAACCAAGCGTGTTAGGGACTAACCCACATATAATCCCGCAAGGAATATGCACCATTTACTGTGTAGGAAAGGGAACAGACTCTGCAATGCATCTAGTCTCATTAGCGGCAACGGTATGCACCCGAACACTGTAGTTCCAGTGGTCGAGATAGGTACCTAATAACAAGACTTTCATAACTTAGGTTGGTCACGCGTCCTGCTTCTTCACTATAACGCTACTGCAAGAAACAAATCTCAATGTATAAGCCACGCCCTTCACCTTGCAGATGCTCTGATATTCTTCCGATACTGGGTTATAACACGCAAGTAGATAGCCACCGTATACACCGGTACGTTTTCCTGAAACCCTGCAGATATATTTTAAAAATGTGACAGTAGCAAAGCTAGAAACTGCAGAATTGAAGACTGAGAACAATGACACATCATGAGGACGGAAAATTAGTACATCTTAAGAACAAAATAGTAGTAATAGAATGATTAGAAAAAAGAAGATAGTGAAGCGTGAACTGATTACGTAGAGGAAAACGTCTCGTACAGCGGGGAAAGAATATAAGGGGAAGCATAAAGAAATAATTCCCCCAGTTTTTCAAGATCCTGGTACCAATTAACCGGCTCAAGAGACACATGGCTTATATGGCTGAAATATGTGAAGGGCTGGGAGTTGATAACCAAACCATGCATGTGGTAGTGCTCCATTTTGTTCTACCTCACCTGCCCCTATTAGAAGAAACTATTAAGAAACAAGCGGTCTAAAATGATTTAAATTGCCCTAGACGGAAGCAAAGAGCTGCTAGTGAAAAAGGCATAGGCGCAGAAGAAAACAAAGAAAAGCATGAACATGTAACGGTAGAAAACAAGAAAACATGTCATTAAGAACGATAAGACAGTTTTCAACGGGCAATGCTAATGCATGCCTAAATTTGCAGAAATTTTGAAAGAAAGCGTTAACTAACCTGTCCCAAAATATGCACCAATGACAGTAAGATCTAAGGTGTCTCCAATCCCATCCAAATAATCCTTCTTCAACTTTAACCAATTGTGCGATCTCTTGGCTATTTCATAAGTAGCGTTCTCGTCAAGCGTTTTGATCATGAGGCCTTCGCAGTTCCCCTAAAAATTGAGAGATGCGGAGAAAGAAACACGTTGGTTAAAATGCATGTTACGCAATAATGAGCATTTATAGAAACCTTGATTGCTTCCTCGAAAAACTCGTTCACTTCATCAGTGTTAGTCGAGTCGAGGCTTTTTGCAAAAGTGAACTGTCCTTCCATTTCCTAAAACTCTAGTTCTCCAATTAATTCATTGAAGAGTAACGAGTGAAGTATCATCAACTCGAACTGTGGGGGCCGGCACCAAAAAAGTTATTTACGACTTGATCATCAGCTTCACACCAAGCACCAAGAAAAGTAGAAATAGCAGTACAGAAATTAATTCTTTATTCAGGCGGAGCTGGAGTTGAGGCAAGTGGCGCACTTCAACCAAGCCTTCCCTCCCTCCTGAGAGAATAGAAGCACTGACTTTTAATCGTCTGGTTCCGCAAGTCATTGTATAGGTCACATACTCATTCAATATGGCACCATGATTCCGAATGGAAGTAGAATGTGTGGGCGTATCCCTCAGACGACATAGATTAAAGCCCTAAGACTTTGACCTTCTATTTATTTCAGTAGTGGAGTGAATACTGCGTGTTAGGTCGAGTTTCGTAACATCCACTCAAAAGAAGAGAAACCGCAACAGAGCGGGTAAAAATGAGTAACAAAAATAGCGCAAGGAAACACAGTAGGAAACACAGGAAGCGTGGCACACGAATTGTCTACCAGCAGGACCTACCGTACGGAGGTAATGAACCCGACGGTAGGGTACTGCTTGGCTAGAAAAGGTTAGGCCAATTGGAGCATGAGCTACTTTCGATCACGTTCGAATATACCACCCTGTTTTTGTTTCAGTCATTCGAAGGTTTTTTTCATATTTTTTCAGGATTTTATTCGAGCTTAGAGCAGACATCTTGGCCGTTCACGCCGCTCCTTATCATCTTGGATTGCATTTACAACAAAAATAAACTTACGCCCCCCCCCCCATGTAGAACCCCACGGAAAATTTTCAAAAAGCGAGGCTCAAAGAAGAACTTGCCCTTGAAAGATTTAACACAAACCGTGAAGTTTTTCTGCAGTATCGATCGCCGTTCGCGAAAAGGTTTTGTAACAAGTGGTTCACCATTGATGTAGAGCAGGTCGAACAGGAATACACAAACCTTCACTTTGATGTTACCGTCATCCGCATTCTAAACAAAGAAATTAAATATAGGCAAAAAGTAAAGCTTTTGTGCCTATAAAAATCAATCGTGAAAAGCCTAATTATGGCTGATATTCTTGTTAGTACGGCATCCCTGGAAACCGTGCTAACAGGAAATTGTAAGTTCAAAAGCCTAATCTGACTACTCAGAACCTTCAATTCAATCTATCAACAGTACAAAGAACAACAAAGAACTGTTCGGCCTATCAGACTGACAGAAGCCCTAATTATATTAAATGCTATCATTTTTAGCGTGCAGCTATCAAGGGATTGAAAAGGATCAAGAGTCAAAAGGATATGACAAACCATTGGAAAAGAAATGAAAAAAACCTTTCGTTTCCTGGTAGTGAGAACTTGGAACGGAAGGATTGATTTAGTATCAGCATTCCAGGCGACTATTTCGGCATCCGCAATAAAGGAGGACACGTCAGGTTTTGCACAGGTCCGAATCTAAAGCGTCTATTCATTTTCCTTACTATATAAATAAATCCAAGACCAAGATTATCTATAAGTTGCCTCACAAACACACTCATGGCAATAATGGCAATATGGTACACGCTTATACTCATGCAGTTGTCAGCTGCCCAAGTAACATGACAGATTAAACATGCAGAGCAGATCATTCATTTATGCCAACCTTGTCGGTGATATCTGGGTATTTGGTAGTGTTGTTCTCTTGGTTACGACTGTATACGTAGACTGCACCGGAATCCGTCATATGAATCTACAAACGAACAGAGTCTGATGATTTCTACAAGAAAGATGCAGCAAGAATGAAATGGAGTCAAAGAAATAAATGATACTGACCTGCCCACGTTCCCCGTCATACTTCCATTCGCAAGCGAATTCCGCTTCCCCGAATCTCGCCATAATTTCACCAATTCCTTTTGTTGGGTGAGCAAGCATAGGCTTAAGAGGGACGCCTAAAATATAGATAGACACGCAGGTAGAAGTTTCATGAGTAAATAAGCAGATGTACCTGGCGTGAGTTGGCACTTCTCTTTAACGCCCTCGATGCCGTCTGAGAACGCTACAGAAATCATTTTCTCGTAGTTCGGGCACTGACTGCAGAAAAAACAAATAAATAAAGAATATGAAAAAAAATAGAAATATAGAATATAAAAAACCTCGGGCGCTAAACAGTACATACCAGTATGCCGTTTTCAGCAGTAAAACATGTTCGCTTTTAAGTTCTTCCAGCTTCGAAGGTGACAGTTCCAGACCTTCAATAACAGGATGAAGAGACCACATAAACAACCAAACTTGATGGTTTAAAAAGTCTGTATACAGTGACTGAAGGCTATTCCTGAAACCCTGTATAGAAGATATCCGATGAGCTGGTAACCGGTTGACCTAATTGCATAATAACGTTTTACAAAAGAGCAGCGTGTACCAAACCCACTTAGAACAGATGGGCTGCTCACTCTATAAGAGCTTAGTGAAGTTCCCTCCTTACACGCAGTATTAACACTTTCAAGGGGCTCCTCTACAGCGTGTTAGCAAGCGGCGAAGGCAAACTAACGACTGAAACAAAAGAGTCTTTCACGCCTACAATTTGTGACCACGTCTTTCACACATGACCGAGTGAATAGCTCTTGATGATGGTCCTTATGACAGAGAATCGATTTACAGTTCATTATTTGTTTCAGGCTTTGAGCGACATGGACCTAAAGAGGCCTTGAAGTTTAAAGGTAAGATTTTCGACGCACCGATCGTCTTGAGTACCAACTATGCACTTCACTTCTATGCTCTACTGTAATGATAGCTAAATATGTACTCTGTCTGTATTATGAAATCCGAAGTTACAGATAGTGCAAGAACCTATTGCGAATTACTTGCACTNTAGGCAGAGAACACATTCAGCTATCATTACAGTTCTACATAAAAGTTATTAGACAAACCTAGTACAAACTAAATACCCTCGAAGCATCAGAGAGCCGTTTTGATTGAGAGTATCGACCAAATAACCATACATCAACAAACGCGAAGCCACGAAGCCACTCGGCACTGGTTTTATGGAAGCTTTTGTAATTCTCGATAGAAAACGTTTCCAAATACTCGAAATGAATGACGTAAGTCAGGCTAAGATCACGAAAAAATCCTTTTGATAGCAATGTTTAGACAAAATTTCGTTAAAGCTGTCAGAGGGGCGCTCCGTCCAACGAAGTTGCATTAGGATCACTGTTAGTCCCATGACTTGAGGTCAGATTAATTCTCCCTTTAATTCACTGAATTTCATCCTATATCAACATGTTTCGATGAGCTCGTTTTTCAATCGAATCGCGCTGCATTTTGTAAAAACACAACTATTATAAATGAATGAAAATCTGCTCCACAGTTACAGCCCTTATTAGAATAAGTAAAACTACTGCAAATGTTATCAATTAATAATTTACTATCATGATGAGAAAACCAAAATTAGATTAACAAGCCGAATAATTACCTTTGCTCTTGATATGAGATGAAGTAAAAGCGTTTGCTAACGCAACGAGAACGCTTTGTTCAGCAAGTCCTATTCGAAGCTTCCCACCCAGGGCTCGAACGAGGTAACGCGTCTCCGGTCCTCGGCAAGTCACTACGAGACCTTTTATCAGTTCAACTTTCTTATTCATCGACTAAAATACAACATGAAAGCTTCTGAAAGAAAAAGATGAAATATGGAACTAATTTTAGAAGATAAACTAACGGCTGCTCCAGTGAGCTTAGCGATTTCGGTTAATTTCTGGAAAATACTTTGCACACTGTGGGGCTTTGATCGGAACCCAAAAGTACTGCCGAGTGACCTCTGATTTTGACGCGACTGTTGGGCAACGATGCCTATAAGGCTACTGTGTAGTGAGTCCTGTGGAGCTGACCAAAAGAGAAAATACAAATATAAATTTAAATGATAAAACTAGTTCAGACTGAACTGTTGCTTTTCATACTAAATTAGTTAGTGCAAAAGTAATAGCAAGAAATGGTAACGATGAAAAAGTTACCGAGATCGCCCTTCTTCTGCATGTCTGCTTTCACACTAGCCACTGTCCTCCCAGTAGCTTGCGCGACTGCCTTAAGTTAAAATACATAAGGAGTATAATATAAGCGGATTAAACTAGGAAGGGAAAGTAAAGATCATGGAATATGCGCACTGAGGATGCTTTCCGTGCAACGTTAAGTAAAGTAATCGTCAGGAACCAAATCCACTTGAACGAATATGAAACATTCGATTTCAAAGCTTAGGCCTGATGTGTACATATAAGCACTATGCTTTGAATAAAACAAGCAAATATGTGCCTCTACCCCCCTGTGGTTGCAGATGGCACATATTTACTTGCCTTACTGAGAACTCGGGAACGTAACAATAAATTACCTTGATTATGGTGTGCTCGGCAATTCCAAGTTCAATGCCCTCATAAGCGGGACCCAACTTGTTTACACACAGATATACACAGCTCAGCAAGTCATCCGGAGAGTATTCTATTACTTTGGTGAAAAAACCTGCGAGAACATCGACGATTTTCGTTCTATAAAAATACGAAGTATAGCAAAACTTAAAATGTTATAAAATCTTATTCCTGAGTAAAAATAATCAAGAGTTTCTCCAGTCATGTTTATTAAAAGTCAGCTCGATTTAAAGGAACTTGCAAGTAGTAAAATGCCATCACGTTAACTCACCGCTTGCTCTCACTTTCAATCTTTTCGAATGTTGTAGCCAGCTCCAAAAATGGAACCCTGGAATAACCATTTTAGCCGTTCTTACAAAATCGTATCTTTGTAAAGGGAAAAGAAGGCTACGAATGAAGGAATGAGAGACCTGGAATTCGGGGTCCATTCAACCTGCTCCACATTTTCCTTCGCTGAATTCATTGCAACACAATAATTAAGTTTTTGAGAAAGCTTCAGAAAACTGGTGAAATATCGAAAACGCGGGAGTTTGCTTACGATGAGGAATGGCGTGGCTGGAGTGACTGAAATAAAGAAGTTTTATCGGCCCTGATGAATCTTTTCCATGTCATCCACGCTCTACGTACAAGCTGCTCTAAAAGAAACCATTTCATACCACGATGTGAATGTGCTGGTGGGGGGACAACAGTTTCTGATAACTACAGCCTTATTAATAAGCACAGGTTTCAACTGACAAGTCGCTGAAGAATTTACTGAGAGTCAAACAGCATCGGGATTGTGCTGTACTTCGAACTTGTAGAAGTTTTAATATTGGCTAAACTTGTAAACTCTCATTTGGTACATGAAACAAGGAGCTTCTACTCTGTTTTATAAATCCTTGAAATCTCTGAAAAATCCCCAAATTATATTGTGAAAGATAAGAGGCGCAATAGAGTCTGCACCAAATCTTTCTACTGCAATGGGCTAATGGAAAAAAAGAGCTGCGAATTCACTTCAAATGTTAAACAGTAAACAATGAAAAAATGGGATTCTTAACTTCTTTCCATAAAAGACGCAACGATCGAAAACAAGTAGCCTTGTAACTTAGTATAGCGTTGGACGAGCCCGCAATATACTGGGATTTGAATTATTTTCGCGCCGAAGGGGAGTTGAATGCGCGCGCCAGTGCAATGACGGGCCGATCCACATCAGGTCGTCGTTGGAATTATTCTTGTATTCACTGTCTAACTCCTATTCAAATTCTTAATACTCATACCTTTATTTGGGCTGCTGTTTTATTCTGTACATATTGCTATTTATTCTCGTGTTGATAGTGGCACAGGGGAGCACATATTGCTGAGTCATTCGTCAGCTGTTGATGCACAAGTCAAGCTATAAAAGCAGCCATTCTTGACATGGTCCTCGTCGTGATTGTCACTATAGCCACCAGGCTACGCGCCGACCCATCGTCGTGGCTGCTCAAGCCAACTGGCTCCTACCTGTCGTGACTTACATATGACCTCTTCTGCGCATTGTCATTTATTACGGTCCTTTCCCCATGGCACATAGCAACTTAAACATTTGTTGGACGGTCGTCAGAGCTCCGCATTGGGTGTTACCGCGTGTCGCGACTTACGTGCGACCGTGAAGCCCGTGGTGCACTGGGAAGAAACCGTGCTCCAAAGCAGGACCGCAGCGCGTAATGCTCAAATAGTGGAATGTTCTAGAAGCGCGGAAAGATACCGAGCGAGCCCGCGCCTGCAGTCAGTCGGCAGTATTTCGTCGTCAGTCGTCTTGTAAGGGACGTGAGCATATGATGAGGATTCGACTCAGCTTCGACTTTCAGGGCGTGGCCTAGCGACGACGAGGAAGCTTAAGCAGTCCACCGGCTACACGGACCGAGTGTCGCGGCTAACGTCCGTTTCTCCAACTGGGGCGATTCCCTGTACTATCCAGAAAAGATACAATACCTGACTCCCGGTCACCAGTCCCCTTCATGTTTCTCCTGTCGTGTGCACCTCATTATCTTTGTTGCTTCTCTTGTTGCTCATGTTGTATTTGTGTTATAAGGATAAACTCTTATTACTCAAATGGTGTTAGGACAAGGTGACCTTAGCGATCGCAACTTCCGCTGGGCGCGCTCGCTTACTGGTGGCAGCGAGTGGTTCACCCCTCTCTTAGGATAAGACAGGGTTAAGATAAATTTTCTCCACGTTTTGGTTGTTTGGGCCTTCTGAGTGGCCACTCGTTAGGTTTTCTCTTTCTGTTCACCTTGAGAAGATTTTTGCCCCTCCGGTTGACTTTGGGTAGAGAATACCGTAACATAGTGTAAGTTTTGAAAGCCGTTCCCTGCTGCCATTCTTTTTTGGAGGGAATTTGTAAAGTTCATCTTGCACAGCTGGCATGTGAACTGCCGCCGGAACGTCAACAACTTTCCAGAGGCGGTCTAAAGGAATACGGTATTCTTTGTCCATTCGAAAATTCGAATCGCGCGCACCCTTGACTAGGGTCTAAACAGTCGTTTGAGCTCAAAGTGAAAGTTCCGGCCGAGGGTTGTTCAAGTGAAGTTGAGAAGAATGGTCCGTCCCGCGAGTGTTGTTTCGAGATATTATGAGTTCAGGTCGTTATGTAGGGTGCACCCTAGTGGACAGTAGTAGTAGTAGTGGTTATTGTCGCCGCCGAAGTGTAGTAGTCGAAGTGTTGCAGTATCGAAGTGTTTTGAGGCCTCCTATGTTGATGCGTTGTTCGGGACGTTAAAAATCGTGGTGTTAAGTTTAGTTCATGAAGTGAAGTTTTGCGGCGTCAATGGTCCACAAGTGAGCTCAAGTAGTAGTTTTCAACAGGTATACCTTATAAAAGAAAAAAAAACAAAAAAACACTAAAAACACAAAAAAACAAAAACGAATGATCAGTAAATCGTGTCTAAGCCTGTTATAGGTATAATGTTTTATGTGCTACTTCTGCCAGCTGGCCGCCCATCGAGAATAGTTCATGCAGAGATACTTCCTTTCCTTTGCTTCACCCTCTTATGCTCAGATTTGTTTCCTTCATTTCAATTGATAGCGAGAGTCTCTATGGGAAGTATCCTTTATTCTAGTCTCACACTGTCCCCCTACTGTTTAACTCTATTATTCGCGCACTTGAGTTAGTCGATTAGTAATGTTTATAAGTATCCTTTTCTGGGCAATGCCATGAGGAGCGGCTGCGCCAGCATGATGAAGGCTCGCCGCTCTTTGTGCGCGCCTGACGCATCCGAAGCAGAGCGCCT
>UZAF01020763.1:0-16287 GCA_900617895.1 Haemonchus placei | reverse complement strand
TGAGGCATCCAGAGACCAAATTCGGTTTTGATACACCAACCGGAAAAATGCTGGCAAGAAAGTTGCCAGTGCTCCTTTACTTTGGTGTGAAAGATTTTAAAAAAATTGTGAAAACGAACAGAATCGTCAGAAATAAAGCTTCAGCATTATGTGTTTTGAGTAAAAAAAAACGAAAATCACAAAGTGCAGCAACTCCTGAAGAAAAGACCAAAAAACTGTCAAGCCTAATTGAAAGCTTGATCTACTTCGATTGGGCACTTTAATTCGTCAGATAGAAATCGATCGATAGTTGAGGTGGCGCGGTCGGTCTAAAAGCTCTGAAGAGGAAATTAGCGGGCGTGTCCTTGTCGAGCAAATATCACGATCATCTCCACTCATCAAACATATTCAACGACGACAATACAAATGATGCTTTTAAGTACCTCTAAAACACGAAGCATTCTCACGACTAAGGATTCCCTGATGAATTTAAAAGAAAATAAAAAATTTACTAGTAGTCCTCTGAAGCCATTATCAACTCCTTTATCACATTAATTCGAAAGTGACTGAAAATTGGTTTTGGTCAGGAATTGTATAAACAGCCCAGAAAATAATTGAAACAATAAGGTGCGTTTGAGCGGAGAAATCCATGCAGCCAGAAATGGCATGGGAACGATGGCGAAGAATAAAAAAATTTGTATAAAAAATTGGATAGAGAAACGCAAATGACGAAGAAAGGCATCTTTCAACTGACTGAAAGTAATGTCGAGAAAAAAAGAATTAAAAACTTAAGAAATGAAAATTCGAACGACAAAATCAAGCGCCAGTCTGTTCACAAAAGCAGCGCTTTCTCTCCAACGGTACTATACTAGCAAAACAATCAGCCGAAAATTATTTTTCATTAGACCAACTAATCAATAATAATATATGAAAAAAGAATCGATAGAAATAATTTGAATAATTAATCAGGACCATTTACAGGGACTCATGGTCATGTATACGACAGCGTTAATATTGAGAATGAAGACATCTTTACACTAGAGGTGGAGAGATTCAAAAGAAAACAATAATTCAATAAATAAGCAATACACAACAATAACTGAACAAAAAAGCAAGTAACAGCCTTTTCCTATTTATAACTTTCATCAGGACTTATTTCTCATTGGTATTTTATTTCTTTCAGTAAAACTAATAGTTTAGGGATGTTGCTCAGAAGGTAGAGCTTCAGGAACTAATAACCACCTCCTTCTTTCTCTTTCCTTTCCTCCCTTTTTAGTTAGCATAATCCTAAGGTAATGACAGTTTTGCTTCTAATAACAGTAATCTTTGGAGCGAACAGAACTTTAAAATAGGCAGTTTAACAATAATTGAGGTAGTACCGAAAATTTCTAGGCACTTATATGAAAATAGCCCATAATTATAGGTACGATATCTCCTCCATAAGGTAGAACAGAGACAAATGAGGAAAGCAAAGGGTTCCAAGGTGAAATTGCACGGAAATTGCATCGAAGCACCTCGTCGCGCTAGGCGCCCGCTCGGGTCGCCGCGATCGATACAGGATCGAAAAACCGCAAGAAAGGTCCAGTCGGTGACTGCCAACAATCAATTTAAAGTCGGCCACCCATCGGTGAGAATCGTCCCTGTCGTTTGCAATTAGTAAGCATCGGACACCAACGAAGAACTGATTGCGACTGATAACAATCGTGTGAAAACACCAATAACAACAAATTTACCGTTTCCATTCGGTGGCAGCAGGTATTGGTTATACGCCCTGCATTTCACCGCACCCGCGAGGTCTGAAGAGGATTGAAAGAGGTGATGTCACTATCTCAAAGCCCTAGCTCACTTGGAATCTCTGTTCAAAAAAGGCTAATACTGGTAGAACTGCGTCAATGTTGGTGACTTTTCTGAAATGGTTTTTCTTTGAGTTCTTGGGAATTAGTGTTATCACTGTGGGTTCACCACGGGTCTAGTATGCTGAGGCGCTCGGTAGGGTGAGCCGCATATGAAGCTCCGAACCGCTTCAAGTATAAGATTTCCTTGATTAGATAATTTAAGATTTTGACTGTTGCAGGCAATGATTTGTTCAGATGCCAATTTATTCTTAGTAGAGCGGACTGTCGACAAAGTAGTATTACATCCCATTTCGTCCTCACGACACTCCCATTTCTTCCATACTTTGCTGCTTGAAATAACCATTTAAAGACTCAGATCTGGATAATTTTATATACATCCTACTGGGTCAAAGAGTGAGAGCAATGATGCAGAACAGTGCGTTTTTGGCGCCTCATCACGTCGTTGGCGCCACATACCCATAGAAATCCGGGATGTATCGCCCTATTAAAATCAGTTCATTCCTGAGGCTACACGAGGTCAACGAAAGGAAATGTTTAAAAGAAGTTCCAGTAAATTTAAGTAGCTCTTGAGCAACAGGATTCTTTGTATTGTGCGTCATGGTCCGCCATGGTCCCACTTTAGCTTCTGTTTAGTTAACAACTAAGCAATATATTTCAAAGAAACATAAATAATTCTTTCTCCATGAAAGAACTTTTCATTCAATTATATATTGACCATAAAATCTGCAGGTATCTGATTTATAACTTTAAATCAATCACTTCAAAAAACAGGTTCTTAGGCAGTTACCTTTCGAGATAAATGATGGAAGTATTAAGGAAAAACTCAGCTACGTGTTGCCAACCCTTTAGAGGGTCACCTGGCATGAGCTGTCCCTGTGAGTCTTTTTACGAAACCGGCGTTTGGAATAGTTTCCAAGGCTCCGAGACGAACTGCGAAATAGGCCGCTTTTTTGACGCGACAAGGCCATAAGTCACCTCCTTTGAGGTCAAAGATTTGTCTTATGGAAGTTCATAGAAAAAGTCATTCTTATCGGAAACCGCCTCTTTACCAATTGAGTCCCCTCCTACTGCGATAGAACACTGATAACGATCAGCGTCAATGATGCTTTTACGTGAGAAATCTCTCAACCTTCTCTGCCTTCTAGTCTTGAGAATGTCTTTGATAACTCAAGCATCCGGGTGAACGGTCAACTGGTACGTGCTCCTGGTGGTACACTCGCTCGAATTTAGGACCAAATCACATCCACCATTGCGCCCCAAAAGAGTATAAAACCAATATCTGCCACAACTGTCAGAAACAAAGTAGTGGCATGTTGATAAATCTGTGCTATGGGGCGTCTCCTAATTTAGTGCAGTGTTTAGATGTCTGAGAAATAATCTGCTCTCCAATCTTCCTCTTCTCATTCAAAGAGCCTTTGGTGCCGTTCTCTTGTCATCCATCCGGCCGAAACCAGGTTGCCGGCAATCGCCTTGTACCTGCCGGGCACGACGTTAGTTGTAAACGGTCCTGACACGAGCGCCGCTAGTAGATGAGTGTGCTTGGTTGACCAACTCCCGGCGAAATGACGAACAACAACACCAAGTACACCACTTGAGCGGCTACGGTCGGATACGTCCCTCTCGGAAGAATTACGATCGCCGATAGAGCACGAGAAGAGGGAATTACACACTGCTCAAGTGAACTTACCAATTAGTTTCTCTAGTAGAGAGAAATTGCTGGGACCCTTTGTTTCACGGATTTAAAAGAGGGTTCGTGCAAGCGTAATTCACGTCCTTACATCGAAATTTATGATGAGTTCTCCAGGCAAAACGATGAGCGCAAGTGAAAATCTCCTCAGTACGATAGACCATGCGCCATGAGGCTGTAAAAGCCATTCCCAAAACGAATGTTGGTTTAGGATCGCCAATCATCATTGTTCAACTTGGCTTTGTGATAGCCTCTTGCCCTCATATTCCTGCTATTACTAGATTGTTATGTATAATCTCGCCCTGCATCCTTCCATACATATATGTGCTGTACTTGAACTAGTATTTAAAGAGTAGGCGAAGTAACGCTTGACTCGCAATTGCCACTCATTTCTACACCTGCCTGTTGTCAAAGTTAACCGTCTTTCTCATATTGCAATGATGTCCCTTGCCGTAATTCTGGGGTATCTAGTTCTAAGTGAATATGGAAGTGATAGTCCAGAATAATGCAAAAGTGGAGGAGAAAAAGCGAGAAACCGCTTATTTAGGGAACACAATACTCCAAAATAGTAGTAACATTAAAGGTTGGACAAAAATATGACCAGAAAAACTCTACCGGGGTATTTGAACGAGTATCCAAATGCGTGCGCCATTGTGTACAGCTGGCTACTATACAGTTCAGCCGTCTGCGTGCAACATGTGCGTCCCGGTGCGTTGGGTGCAACTTCTACAGCTTTCACAACGCCGTGAGAACTCGTCCACGTTGGGTGTGTACGTCAGCTAAGCCAATTCTTAGGGTCTTATAACCGCACTGCCTTTACCGTCTTTCGACCCGACAGCGCCGACAGATCCATCCTAGGGAGAATTCTCGAAATTCGCATCCATCGTGAAAAGTAACTTTACATTTATCCTGAACTGCGCCTTTAAGTTAAGTCAGTCAGTTCAAGCTTGATTAGCTCTGTTGTTGTCTGGCTCACGACTTTCTTCACAACGATCGTTGTTCATTTCAATTTTCTATGTACGTTCGAAAAGTTCTCCGGCAGATTAGCGGGTATAATTTTTTAAGTATTCGTGGGTTCGCTAAGATTCGTCAGATATACAGCTTCCTCAAAATGCCTTGGTAAGGTGTTTCGAATTCGTTCTAGCAAAAAAAAACAACAATTAAGCTGAGGAATAGGACCATTCTGACCCATTCCACATAATCACCCCCGCCTATGACATTCAGCCCAAATGTGATGGAAAAAATCTACTGATTGTGAGTAGTACTTCATCTATGCTGGTTATAAAAAAAGGAGTGAGTTCGCGAGCACTACGTGGTGAGAGAATACCGGATCAATGTTTATATATCGCTATAAGCAAAGAATAAGAAGAATACAAAGTGGTATCACAACATTACAAACTCAAGCATAAAACAGTTTTCGATGCCATCGCAAGAAAATAAACTAAACTACGTTGAGAAGGCAGCTTAAACCTTACAAGCCTATTGAGTAAACCATGCGGTGCTAAATACAATGTTAAGCCGACTCACGCTACCTGGCTTCGATACAACCGTTTTCTTCTAAAACCAGCTTGAGAAATAGCTAAAATTTATCAGAAGCTAGAAAATCTCGATCTCATAAGAACAGAAAGTAGCAAGGAATGTTCAAGTTTTCAAGAAACAAACAATTTTTAGAAGACATTTGCATGAGAAATTCATAATTCATCATGTAATCATAGTGAACCAAAATAAACTCACATTCAGTAAACATTGTATTGAAAGTTCTTACATCTACTGCTGTGGTGTGTTGTACCCTTGTTGGGGCGTATTATAGCCTGGAGCGAAAGGATTCTGTTGTTGAGGTGGGGGAGGGAAATGACCATAGCCTTGTTGGTAGTTAGGAAACGCTCCTGGGAATGTCGGGTAAGGATTGGCGAAGTTAGGTTGGTACTGTGGCTGATATAAGAATGGCTGCGGTTGACCTGAAAAAGAACAGTTCGTAATATAGAGTTGTAATCGGAATATCATTATAATGTTGATGTTTCTCGAAGAGGCTGTAAACAACTGAATTCAGAAAAACTACAGCAGTGAGGAAGGCATTAGATAGCATGCCTTGTGGAAGCACTAATGAAGTTGTTAGAAACAGCAAACAAACAGACGTAAAACGTCACAAAATGCCGTACCATATGGCACGGGTTGTTGGTAATATCCTGGATGCGGAAGTTGCGGTGCTGGAGCAAGTTGCTGCACTGGTGCAGTCGGTGTTCCGCCAGGCACTGCTGTAGGGAGGAATAGATAATATCATACTGGAAACATCACAACACGAATATTATGAACACTCCACAATAATTTCGAAGGTTCCACCATCTGCTTTATAACACATCGGAGCTGAGGAACACACAACACAAGCTTTGAAACACCGACGAGTCAAGCAAGCAAAAGTAGCGACATCGTAACCAGACTACATCAGTTTTCGAACAATATGGAGGAGGGTTTGCTGTTAAAATGGCCTACATACCAACTCCCCGACTGATTTTTTTTCTCGTGTACTTCGTGTCTTATTCGGTGAGGTGCTTTTTATTTGAGAAGTGCCGTCGATGAAGGCCGTAGTTATTTAACTCGGACTTGTGAAATATGAGTGACAGTTCCTGGCGAAATAGACTCAAAAGTAAAATATTTTTATTCGACACCACAGAACTGGAACCATAAATTAATAGTCACATTAAGAATAACAGCCTTAAAAGGACTGCACTGAGCACACGTATTTGTGCACTTTTTTGGAGGCTCCCTTATACGTTTTGAAAAACGCTAACAAATTAGTCAGTATAATAAAATATGGCCAGCTAAAAAAACTTCCTCGTGCAAAATATTGAGAAAATCATCATCAGATGAAGCTATTCAAAATTGGTAGACATTTTTTTGCCGTTGAGGGAGTAATCCTCTAGTTATTTAAAACTTCTCGAACAAGTAAGGCTAACGAGGACGGCTGCTTCAGCTTTCGTAAAGTGCCCACAAGAACAATGACATTTGTGGGATTAAAAGCATAGAAAAAACCCTCATCCAAAAAAGCTTGCTTGACAATGTCAATCTTATGAATTATTCGAGCAACCGTTTTCACACCCGTAGAAAAGAGTAGCTGTTAGTGTGAATATGCTCCACTAGCAATAAATTTCGCAAACTGAAAATACTACCGCAGAAAGCTCATCCCCAAGAAAATAAAACCAACTTACAGTGAGGGGTTCCCATATATTCCACCTTTACCACACCTTTTACGAATGCAAATTCGCTTTTTCCTTACCTTTAAACACTCTGATTATGGTGAACCATCAAAAGGTGCAAACATCATTTAGCCAACAAAAAAAATATTCCAAAACGCTATTTCGTCATTCCTATCGAATAAATCATACCTTGCAGGCTTTGCTGTGTTCGCGGTGGTGGTATTGGCGGTTCAACTTCAGTGCGAGAAGCAGGCGGAGGAGGACGAGGAGGGGGAGATTTAGCCGCACCTGAACACCGAATTTAGATCATGATTCTTGAGAAACAAACACTTCAAAATAGTTGAGAAGTCATTCACTTACTACCGCCTCCGCCACCACCAGACCCTCCTCCGGAGACAATATTCTGTTGCATTTGACGCATCAGATCCTCTTTCTCTGTTTGACGAGCAAACGAGAAATCACTGACTTTCTGTTGAAGCCGCACCAGTATAGGCGTGAGATCGTTATAGAACTGAAACATGCAGTAGTATTACATATTTCACGACTTACTGGGATGCGATGTGAAATAGTATGAGAAAATAAAACATAAAACCAACTTTGGTTCCCTCCTCGAGATTTCCTTTGAGTTCGTGGAAGGAATCAGCAGCAGTGGCAAGCATCTTAAGCACACGTTCCCTCTCCGCACCCGTACCTGACCCCGATTTTTCAGCGGTGAAGCGATTATTCCATGTCTGCAAGCATTACATCGACCATGGTAGAAGGACAAAAGACTTCAAAAAATATAATAAATGATAAGCGGAAGCAGAATGACCCAGAATCACCTGAACTTCAGCCATAATGTGATCCTGTTGTTTGATACTCTGTTCCACTTGTTCTTTCAGAGGCCCGTAGATCTGGAATCAAATATAATAATAGAAATTAAATATCTGCGATATTCGAAGCTTGGATATCAGATATCGTACCTCCTGAATTTTCTCTTTCGATATCTGCTCCTCGTTCAGAATCTGACTCTCAGCCATTGCTTTCAAAAGATCATCTGCGATATCAGAGCGAACGGCTTTGAAATCCTAAAATACGAACGAATAATTGAAGGTATTCTCAATGGCTACGGAAAAATACCTTTTCCAATTTCTCTCGCTGCACTTTGATTTCTTGCACTTGATTCATCAGTTCGCGAAGCTTTGTCACTGCTTCAGATGCTCCACCAACAGCGTGCTGTGCTTGGCTGGGAATGGAAGTGCGTAGTTCAACCTTCAAAGATACGCCGTGAAAATCAAGTAGACCGTGAAAACAAGTAGACTTCAATTCCGGAAAAAAGAATCTACCTCATTTTTGCTCAGCATTTCAATGCCTGCTCGGTTCGTCTCGAATTTCTCTTTGACCATTTTATCAGCATTCGAAGCTGTGTGCAGAATGCCTCGATACTTGCCGATCTCCTTAACAAAATCACATTGACCAAATATTCTAGGGTGGAGCACTGGTGAAAAAAATTGAAAAATGGCTCGAAATACACGGTGTGAATAGACAGTACAGAAAAAGAAATTAAAAAAGAAATATTGTAGAAATAGGGAAGAAAGTTTTAGAAAATGTCACTTCGATAGGGCAATCACTTACATTGGATAAAAAAGAAGCAGAAAGGAAGAGAAGAATACTCTGCAATATTTTACGTACTAACTAACGAAATTGAACAGCATACCTGTAGCAATGGTCCAGTCAATTGTTCACTGCTCATCCGCGTCCATTTCGTCCCGAATTGACGACGGAGAGTGTCATCACTGTCTTTTTCTTCCGACAAAACACGGTTCGTCTAACACAAATAGAAGTTTGAGGAGTGAAGTTACAGAAACTAACAATTTTTGGGAACAGATTCTATTCTCACCTCATCCAAAATCTCCTCGTTTCGTTTGTAGAGTCCTGGTAACTCGCTGAACAATCGCTGCAGTTCAGTTATTCCACCTGCTTGCTTTATCTGAAATAGCGCATTGAATCGAAGTTGAAAACGAATCTGGAACACTAGTAACCTACAATGACCTACCTTTGCAGATTTCTGCTTTATCGATTCAGGCAAGGTATCCATCGACGTAACGTCGTCCAGAGCAGCCGGTAAATTCAAGGAAGCCAGGATTCTTGAAAAGAGAGTTTAGAAACAAGCAGAAAACTAGCTCTATCACTGAACTTGAATTATCTAATCACAAATACTCACACGGCGAAAGAAACTTCTATATGCAAAAAAGAAACTAAGAAAGTGATAGCAGCCGCAGAAAGTTATCGAAAAAGAGCTGCGATATGAAAGACTGATGCATTCTTAGTAACTTATTCTTGATTAGAAACTTTATGGAAAAACCTACCCATTCATCAACTGAGTGTGCTCACGAAGCCTTCCGGTTTCAATATTTACCAGTTCCGCTTTACGGCCTTCATAACACTGCATGGCATTATGAACTTGTACTGGTACGACACTTGCGAACATATCTAAAAATAATGTTAAATTAATCTCCCTTGGCAGTATGACTGAACGATTTTGCAAAAGAACATGACACCTTAATTAGAAAAACCTACCCTTGAATCGAGGAGAAATAGGATGAGTAACGGGAAGTGCTTTGGCCAAAGCAGCTCGCGGTAGGGCAGGTAGAGAACGAAAGTCGGCAATGCGTTCATGGTACTAAATGAGCTCAATAAGCAATGGAACGATTACTACAGGAGCTGCTGGGCTGAATACGATAAAAATGAAGAGCCGAAAAAGTATGGCTGAAAAAACGCTTCGGCACTGACTCCATGTTTGTGGCTATTGAAAAAAGTGCTAATGTCTCAAAAGCTATAGATTATTTGAAAGAAACAAATTTGTGTTTGAGCCTATGAAATTAATGGCGATGTTATCTGCTGACGTTCAGGCAAAGTTGTCTTTGTAAAAATGAACTTCTTATAGTGCCCTTCAGAAGTTCCATCATTACTGAGGTAATGCTCATTGCCGAAAAAGACAATTCCGATAAACCGCCAAGCGATGAACTTGCCACCAACTTCAATCGAAAAATGGGGAAGATCTTCGCCAAGCAGAGACCGATGAAGAGCCGATCGCGGAAAAAAAATTGCATACGCCAAGGTGGTGAGAGAGGAGCACACAAGCGCTCAATGGAGTGCATTGAATTATCCCTCTATTGCCGGAAAAAAGAGAAACTTGTCAAAACAACTTACAATAAAATCATTATCCTTCTTAGCTGCAGTGTACATTTTCTGAATCGAATTGAGTTGCTCTGCCATGCATCCCGATGGTAAGTACTTAGCTGCCATCTCTGACAGTTTCAGTGCTTCACCTAGTCTGCTCAATTGCTCACTCATTTCTTGCTGCTCTGCATTGATCTACAAAACTTCATATGTGGATTTGAAATCACTTATTCCGATAAGGAAAACTACAATTCAGGCCGCCATTACGTAACACTTTCAAGACCAGAAAACAAATGAGATCGGTCTTACCCCGGCTTGGTGTAGCTGAGAGACTGCTTGGAATCCAAACATCTTCCCAGTTATAATATGTACCCATTCCTAAAAAGAATTTTATGAACCACCTTTAGTATAGAACTAAGTAGAAAAATAAAAGTGTTTGGAGTACCTTCTCCCATAATCCTTTTACAGCATCCCTATTCATTGCTTTAAGAGCGTCCTGATAAAAATCGCCTGCTTGCGCTGAGATTTTGACGAGGGCAGATGGCTTCATTTTATCTGAACAAGAATAGCCTACCAAGAGAGCATCAATACTATAAAAGAGTACTTATACTGCACTATTAGCAATTTTAATGACTGAAAACACAACTTCTCGATTAGAGGTAGTCTCTCTCACCCTTGTAAGCTTTGATGTAAATGGATTCTTGTGCTTGAGCAAGCATAATAGCGCTAAGAGCAGCGAGAGTGTCCGGCATTAGGTCGGGAGTGGGATCTTGTTGAACCATTCCTAACACTGTATCTCGCAGACGNGCAAAGACGCCTTAATCACCGTAATACAACTCCAAGCACATGGGAAAATCAAAACAAAACTAGCCACACAAGCTCGGCTACAAGAAGAAAAGGGTTCAAATCAACACCATGGGCACTCATTACCTGCGCTCTGTTGAAAAAGCTTTGCAGCCGTTTTCATTTCCTCATCTGTTAACAGAGGCTGAGAGGCCGCTATGTGTGACATCAGAGCACCACAGTTGAACAAAACGGCTGCACGTTCGAACGCTCCATCTGATATTGATAGTGAAGCCTGAAGAAGTTCCAGCGTAAATAAACACAGGAACACAGGAAGAGTTGCTTATTGAGTAATTCTTAGAAAAGGAGCTCGATGGAGAATTGTTCCACATATTAAACAGTTGAGCTGGTAATAAATACTACAGTAACAATATCATAAATAACTTAGAAAATACCTTGCTGAAAAACAAGCTACCCTTGTCAAACGCATCTTTCCATTTGAAAACAACGGGATTCTGTGTGGCCGAGATGATGATCTTGTTCTCAATAGCAACCAGTTGGTCATAATACCTACAAAATTATCAACTACGACAGACGAATGAGAATTATTACGGATCACACTTCATCAGCCTACAACAATTCCTAACAAATGGTACCTCTTGAGGTCCATGAATATGAAAACTTCTTTTATGACAGGTAAACTAGTGATTTTAATTCAACCGATCAGTCAAAAATGGAATAACAAAGTAGAAAGCAAAAAAAAAAAGAGAATAGGCCCAAAAAATTAAGATCCTGGAAAAAGCGAGAAATGAATATCAAAACGAACAGTAAAATGCATGCAATCATCACCAAGGCATGCAACTCCGTACGGCCTTTCATGTACGCAGCTCCTTAAAATTTAGAACAAGAGTTATGGGGGAAACCTACGAAAATAAGCCCAATGAAGGCGTCAAAAAAGCATATGTATGATAGAAAATTAGCATTTCCACACTTATCAGAAATAATATCTACATGTTGAGGGTAGGATTACAGTAATATTACACAGAATAACGATGTAAAGCACCTCTATCCATGAGAACTTGATTCAAGTGTATAGAGCGACCCAGAGAGTGTATGTCATCGAAAAAAGCAGAGCAGCGGTTGTCAAAAATGCGAAAGGAACGATAAGTAGCATAAGATTCGAGGAGGTAGTAATGAAGTCTTACCGTGTGACTATGTCAAGTGCTGACTGATGTTTATCCAGTGGTTGGCAGCAGGCTTTCGATCGAAGTTTATTCAGTTCCTATCAAGAAAATGTATTATATGAAATTATCCAGACATTATACACTTCCTCATGATTATTGAAGTAACACAGAAACTTGCGTGTGTTAATTTATTCAGCCAAATTCAAAAATGCAACTAATTTACGAGAAGATAAAGCCTCGACGTTAAAGAACCAAAAGCCTAGCGCAATGACGACGCATTTTTGTTACCTTAGCTAAATTTCGAAAACATTGGTATGAAGAGGGCATTAAGATGACGCCGCCTTAAAAAGGTGTAACGGTAATTCGTTGATTTTGGCCTCGTTTCTGAATTTACATCCATAACATGATAATTCCCCTTGGCTTCATTTGCATGGATAGCTTTGTAAGCAATTCCTAGATTAATTTCTTCCGGATCGTAAGGGAGCACACCTGCTTGACTTCTCAGCCCCTCTCAAGAGCTGGTCCTTCACCATGAACAGTTGGTTTAGCCCCTTTAATCCGACAGAAGCGTGGGATTTCCTCACATCTCATACATACTAGATATGTTTTTCTGACCTTCACCGTATAAGAGCGATGCCCGCGGTTTCACACTTCGACTTTGGTGAGGAAGTATTACCAATTTATAATAGTTATATGCTTGGCCTGTTCATAAAACATTGCTTCGCAATGCGCCGTCAATAAGAGGACCTTATGCAAATACAAAGTAACACTGCATTCATCTCTGTCGCTCCCACAATGGGAAAACAAACATCCTCATCTCAAAAAATCTTTTTCGCCATTGGACTTCTATAAATATACGTTTAACTCGGTTGCAGCCGCCGCTAAACTTTCAAACCCGAAAGAATGCTCCTAAAATTTTCAACTTTAAACGGCTTATTGAACGACAAATAAACTGACTTGCACAGCTTCAGCTACTTCCGCTTTGTTGTCCTCTGACGTTTTATATACAGTGTCAATGTACAGTGTCAGTGGCTTCACTAGATCCACATCACTTGTGGATTTCAATGGCACAGCTAGAAAGCTGTATTGATTCATCTGAAAAACATTATTGCAGAATAATGGTGGAGATAAGGAACGATAAATTTTTGCGTGCCAAATATTGCAGAACTTAGTTAGCAAAGACAATGAGTCAGACATTCAGAGCAGATTCTTATCAAATATTAGGCAGGTGAGATAAGGAAAGAAAGCTTCGTCATCGAAAACGCATATTATTCAACAGGAATATCTGTGAAGCAACTCTAATCCCATAAATTACTGCAAAGCACTTTTGAGGAATTTAACAAATACATGTTCAATAAAGGCCCTGAAAGTTTCGAGCCCAAAAATGAAGCTTTCAAGGAATTTAAATAGAAACTCAGTATATCTAAACCCGAAAGCGATCACAGGAGCACTCGAAAAGCAGAGAGCTGTCAATTGACCGGGAAACCTTTACAATCTCTTGCCCAGCCTTCAAATGGGTTAGCGCTGATTTGATCGGAATATCGAGTAACGACCTGCAATCAATTTGAATGAGTCATCGGAGAGGGAAGACACGGCCGTCCGTCGGACGGAGACGGCGCTCCACCCCGACAACTGTCCCGCTGCCCTGAACAGTCCAAAAATTGCGTCAGAGTTTGTGGGCTTGAGCTGCCAGAACCGGTTCTCAGCATAAACTCAGCCGTGATGACTAAGCAATTAGCTGAAGCTGATCCGAGAACGGGACAAGCAACAACCCCGGGATGATTCTTTGAAGGAATTACAATCTAGCCATCGAACCGAGTTTACTGATGGGACAATCACAGAAATCTAGCAGCTCATCCCCAAAGTTGTAGAGAGATTGAAAACGATGAAATTTCTGGAAGCCTCTTGAACATGATTTCCGGTTTTTTATCCAAGGAAACCCATACGACTCCAGTAATCCCTGGCTTTCGATTTATGTTCAACTAACATAAATATTTGCTGTGCATATTCATTATAAAACTAGTGGTTCATTCATTAGTTAGAAAGCTAGCCTCGATCACAATTGCAACCTTTTTCTTCTTTTCAAGGAACAACTTCGATTCTGAACCCTGACTCACCAGCATACATCTTAAACTATGACCATTATAGATGGAAACCTTTCAGATGCCATTGGAACATCGGCAGAAACAGATGCTGCTACGCAATGAGGTGGTCGATGAACGTTAAAATGTATCAATTAGAAACATTTAAACTTATGGCAAACAAGAAAAACCAGGGACACAAAGTTTACAAACGAGTAATAGACGCGATGGCTGTAGAAGAAATCTGCATGCATATATTAGCTTTTGCAATTCGCTTTTGATTAAGACAGTTTCATATGAAATGTGAAAACACCCAAAAAGTCGCTTTGAACAAGAATTAGAAAATCTCTAGGCCCATGTTATTACTTTTCGATCTCAAATTTCATATTATTCGATAGAAGAATGACTACACACAAAAAATGCTCGCACTAATGAGAAAAATCATCTGACTTAAAGTAGGCGTACAGAACTGCACTGGTCGCAACTGCACACCAGGCAGCTGCTGTCAAGCTACCGTAGCCTATGCAAATTCTAGCTATCCATGCGCTAAAATGAAGTTATGGGTGCTTCTACAAATTGCACAACCTTATTGCATTTCCTCACATTACTTTTCTGAAGGGCAGAGGTTGTGTAGCGGCAAATGGCGCTCTATCAGACACGCTTGGTCACGGGTTCTAATCCCACGTCGTTGTCCGCTTCAGCAATCAAGCCTTTGGGATCAGACTTGTCGGGAGGATGAAAGCTCTACTTGTCTACCAGCTGGCTACCGCAAGACATACACACGCATATAATGCGCCCCTACGGATCTGAATTTAAGACGAATGCTTGGCGTATACCTCAGACGAGATTGATCAGCCCAAAGAATTTGTCCTATTCTTTCGAGGTTGGTGACGAACAGGAGGATCGAGAGAGAAAACTGGGAGGAGAATGAACGTATTGTGCTTTGACTGAGCAGTACATGCAATAGGACGCAGTGAAAAAAAAAACAAAAAAATTGGCTTTCAACACCCAAAACTCTCCAGCGGGTTCCTCCGCGACGATTTTGAGAGTAGGCGATTACCCTTCGAAAGGAACTTTTTACTTACCCAGAGGGTTGTTAGTCCGAAGAAAGACTGCTGTGCAACAAATGCGAAATGTAATACCTATATCCAAGAATTCATTCTCCTCCATTTCTCCACTCGTTCAACGACTTTGACTTATTGCGAGATGGTTCCTTGCAGTACACTCAGTAGATCCGGGCAACTACAAGATTCTTGCTTCCTGGACAGCCTGTAAATTTGGGGCATCGAAAAGATGACTGTTTAAATGTGACGGAGGCTTTCTGCAGAAAATCCGATGCCTAATAAAATCCACTTCCCTACATCTTTGTTTGAGTATCGCCCGAGAAATTCCGTAACTGGGCTTTAGAGACATTCTCCAGACCAAACAATGAGATGCCACGCATTCTGCTTTTAAAGGCACATTTCACAATAATTTTGAGATACCCCTTTTTAATCGGAAAGCGTAGATATAGGTTGGGAATAGTTCACTGACAGTGAAGAAAACGATGAAATTCGCCGATTTCAAGAAAAATAAAGGATAAAGATATAATATGATGGAAATGAAATGGGATGGGTATTCGGGCGAGATGCAGTTGTTGTAATCGGGCAAAGAGCCGACTACATCATGTAGGAACCGTTCAGAACCGCCTTTCATTGTCGCTATTGGGCATGACAAGTTATTTGAACTGTATAAATGGATTGACTTGCGACCGGTGCAGCTTCTACCATGCCGGCGAAACTCGTCCGAGAAACCCTTACCAAGCCGTACTTGACAGCGCCACGTATGATATACGAGGGGCCACAAAATTATCCTAAAGGGATACCTCATCAGCCATTTTATCGTGAACTGTGCCTTTAATTGTTGAATATTTGAAAGAGTGCTTAGCAGAGAGTGTGAAACGTGTGTCTACTCTGACTGGAGTGAAGTTTCTCGGTGTACATGTGTGTAATCGAGCTAGTGAGATTATTCTCGCTTCCAATGCCCTTTGTTCGGCCGCAAACACTTGATCGGGCGCCCTTTCATACTCATTTGATCGAAAGCGTTTTTTCTGAATGGGGCGTGTTTCCCGACACACGACAGCTGTGAAAAAAAATCTGTCGGCGAAATTATAGTTGGAGGGGCTATTCATTTCCGTGCCCATGTCTATACCCTCTCAGTGAAACACAATCCCAATAGCCGATTCCCATTCCATTCCAACTTTTCGCTTGGCTTCAAGAATTCGCTCCTCTTTTACTTTTTTCCCATCTCAGGCTACAGTCAAAAACATCATCCCTCTTCATCGAATTCTTTCCGAGCACCACTGTAGGTACGGGGACTGCA
>UZAF01020762.1:0-16305 GCA_900617895.1 Haemonchus placei | reverse complement strand
ACGAATAGCAGAGTGTATGAAACAACCAGGAAGTAGCGAAAGCTTTACAACTACATTAATACTAATCACTCCGTCGTCCCGTTCATACTTCGCTTCACCCTAGCTAGCGTTTTCCTTTTTTTTATCTCATCTCAGTGATGTCCTTCTCAAGTCTACGCGTCTTCAGTTTTCATCTATCGACTGAAGTTTTACGGGTTTTCTTTGCTTTATATGTGACGGTTTTGTTCTGATGTTCTAGGTGCCCAAGCGATTCGAGAAGTACTGCTCGAGAATCATGTCAAAAGCTCGACGTATTTACTGTGGTGAGTATGTTATTATCTAACTATTTAATCTGTAATAAATAAAAGCTCAATGATCCCTGTAGCACATTGCCATTCCCATTGCAGTGGCTGGTTTGGTTGCTTTCGAAGTCATTTATTCATTTTTAAATACAAAACACTGAGCACTGAAAAACCCTCATCCACCGAAGTATGTTTTAGTAGGAGTTTATCTGGTACCTGGGGTTGATAACAACTATCTAGAGGTTCAACCACCCATACTATTGTATTTATATATGTTGTCTATATTGATGGCTACCACTACATCGTATGATTAACTGATCTTTCTCAGGAATGCTCACTTCGATGGATTTCGCTATTGGGCGAGTGATCGATTATTTGAAAGCCACGAAGAAGTACGATAATACAGTAATTATCTTCACGAGTGATGTAGGTAGTATAATCAATTTTAATTAGAGACTCAACTTCTTATGATAGTCGAACTCCCTGAACGATTGATTTTTCTGTTTACTTCTTCGAATTTGAGTATTTATGTCGATTATGTAGACCAGTAGGATATCAAACATTTTATTTCGCTCCTAAGTTTTTGATCCCAAGCAATCAAAAGGCAACCAAGAATCGATGTCATTTGTTTGGGAGGCATACTTTGAGTCTTAACGCAAATGTTGTGTGATGTCTTCCATACCTCCAGAATGGCGGTACAACACAGTTTGGTGCTTCCAATAAACCATTGCGAGGCGAAAAGGATACATTATGGGAAGGAGGTACGAAGACGACTACCATCGTGCATGCTCCCAAATCCATTCATACTAATGGCGTCAGACCTCAGTAGGTTATTCAGCTATTCAGTGATTTTTCTAATCTTTGATGTATTTTGGCATGAGGCAAGATGAAAAAGCGACTAACTTGCACGTATATGTGCAGAAATCGGTACGGATCTAAATTTCTACCGTAGTCCCACCATTCTTTCATTGCCAGCTGTGCAACGCTGTAAAATAACTCGAATAAAATGAGTAGCGGTAGTTAGAAACAATGGTGCGACTACGGTATAAATTTAAATCTGTACTGAATTTGAGATTTTATCGTTTGTGCGGTCACAACACGTGCGCGTCAAGTACTTGTCAATCGCTGTGATCGATTGCTTGAGATTACGTCGCCAAAACTCTAGTATCTCCTGATCAAGCACATTGATATAGACTCCTAACCCTATTTTCAAAGTTGTGGGTCTACAAGTTTAATTTCGCAAATCGATCGGATCGATTCCTTTTCTGGAAAAAAAAACGATTTGATTTTTTATATCCTTCTCTATACAAATTAGTGACGAGACTCCCCGAAAAACTAGTTCAAATTGAATATTTCCATCAAATCTGCCATCCACACTAGTTGATACTTACTCCCTGCGTCTGTGTTGTGACCACGTGCGATTGTATCTGCTGTTGGTCTCCTCCCCTGGAAGGAAAATTAGTTCGAAGATCATTGGTTGGTGCTCGGAGAAAAGCTTCTTTTTGCAGATTGTTCCATGTAGTGGATTGGCATGCAACGTTACTAGCGATTGCCGGCCTAGACATACAATCATACGGTATGGCATCATGGTTTACAGAGGCTTATTATTAGTCACCTGCCGGTTCCACCTCTGCAGGTGATGGCATCAACCAGTGGAGTTACATCGTATCAGGCAATCCAAAACTTCGACGATTCCAGTTTGTCTACAACATTGACGAACATGGCTCAGCAATACGGTAGTGAGAATCTGATTTCTTCTGATTTTTGAAAAGATTTTTCACTTAAATTAGATGCTTAGTTCCCAAAAATTGTTCTCCATAAGCAAATCCAGCACACTCTCCGAACTACCTAGCTTTTTACTCATTCAGAGCGGTAGAGATCAGCTTATCTTTCTTGAAAAGTAGTTCAAAGAAGGCGACTTACATCACACACAGCTTCTGTTTTGAGCAGTTCTTTGTTTCCCAAAGATCATTGCAAAAAATGTTCTAGTCGAAAGCAAAAAAGAGATGAGGAAGTTGCGAGAATAGTCGGGATTGACAAGTGGTCATAAAGCAATATGATGGAGAACGGAACACGCTGTGCTCGCAATCAACTAGGAGTTAAGCAGAATCTTGGATCACATTAAGAAGAGGTTTTCCTGCTGCATATGTATAGGGAATTTAGAAACTCTTAAGACCCTTTTTCCTCCCCTTTGCTCCTTTTTCGCACCACTTTTAATACAAAGTGGTTTAATAAAAGTAGTCGATACAATACTTTTAATAATACAATACACTTTTAATCCATTTTAATATTAATACAATACTCAAAATCCTCGGAGTTTTCTCTACTTCCTCTTTTATCTTCGAAAATTCTGCATTGTTCTCACTGAAATGGAACCTTAACGTTTCACTAGTACCTATTCTTGCAGATTCGAGATTTTTTATGCTTGTTTATAAGCGGACCACTTTGGTCTTGCTCGCACAGATGATCATGCTGATTTAGTAACTTGCCTTTAGAGATGGCGATTTCAAGTTGATTCTCGGTAACCCAGATCGGCGAATACAAGAAGATCATGGCAAAGCGCGGCTTTATCGAGTTACAGGTAAATAAATATGAGTTTGATTAGTAAAGAGTAAAGTTATGTGGTAGCAGGCACAAAATCACTTGGAAACCTTNCCTTTTGCGTGATTTATTGATATTGAGTGACACCCTAGTAGGCCACCCATTCGAGGGAATTTCAAACATATGTTTTTTCTTGACTCTCAAATACGCCAAGAACCTCTTCAATTTTTATGACCTTTCGGATCCGGATTTTGCTACCTGTGGTGGAGCCAGAATGGCGCGCTTCTCTCTGAATCGTGGTTAAATGCAAGGAAAGGCAACGGAGTCGATAAGATGTGCGCAGAGTCGAACGAGCTGAGTCTTGCTCGCTACTATCTCGATATTCTTAGATGTTCTCCGGACCATACCCTTCTTTCTCCTGAGCTCTGAAGCTTATTGATCACCCCACCACGAGATAAACATTGCCGGAGCATTGGCAGGTGATAAGCTCCATAACTGATGGAAGAACCTACAGATGTCTTGTTATGAGTGTACCAGGATCTTTGCTGTACTGTTTCGGACCTGATATGAAGTCTGACTTCGGAAGAAGAACTCGAGAAAAACAGAAATCAATCGGTGTTTGCCTGCAGCTTGGACAACCATGTACTATCGCATCTGCTCCATTGTCCGAAGAAGAGCCTTTTGAATACTTTAGTACTCTGTTTTTTAACCACTCCAATTATGTTCGACGAATCCAGTGATATATTCGGTTGCCTGACTAAGCATGCAGGTTATAAACTGCCTCAAAAGGCCTGTATAAATGGTTCAGCACAACAATTTCACCTCCTGGAACCACTCCATCTTTGGTGAGGACCGATGGTTTTCAAAGGTTTTTTCCCGGCACTGCATCTCGTAGCTTCCCAACGAACGGCCAAAGATTCTTCGAGGGGAAAGGATTATCGAAGAAGGAGACTCGTGGGACTGTGACGTGGCACAGTGAGTTCTAGTACACTGTTGATGGCTGGCTGCTTGAAAATCCAAAAGTGTAGGAAGCAAAGTATAAGGACATTATCTATATTCCCAATTTTAACCCCGGATTGATACTTAATACCGCGCATTTGTATATATGACAGTTGTTATAACTGCCTTTATGAGAAAGTTCATTACTCAAATGAGAGTTTAAATAAGAGAGTTCATTACTCAATGATGTACCCTAGCGCATAATTGTTTGTTAAGTCTCAGTTTTTGATTTCAGAAGATCCAGGAGAGACTAATGATATTTCGAAAATACATCCAGGTCTTGTGCATCGGTGAGTAGTGTAATTATTTTATATTACATTACTTTGATTGGAATTTACTTCCGTCATGGGTAAAGCCTTCCTTTTTGGATGAACTGTTTGGGAAGACATATTGGTGTATAAGATAATCTAATTCTTTATAATAACTTATTAACTGGTATCCTTGATTCCGCCTCGATTGGTTTGCATATCTCATGTACTCATTTTCGATCTGGGTCACCAGTTTCCTTTCAAACAAAAAATTTCTTCGGAACTCAAACCTGCATTGAGCACTATTGAGAACTGCCGCACTGAATACTATAGCAGCCGCTACTTTTACATTTGTTTTCGAACCTGTAAATAAAATTACAAATTACTTACGCAAAAACGAATCGAAAGTGATGAAAAGGGCTCGGGACTTGAGGGAAGAAAGGAAAACAGTTTATTTGGTCATCAGTCCTAGCGTCAGGGTTGTTAATAAATTTTGCTTTACCGTAATCACCCAAGGAAAAAGTATTCGATTTTCTGAACTTTTTCTTTTTTCTAACTTTTTCTTTTTTTTTTTGACTTTTTCTGAATCTGAACAGTGCTCAAAATAGAGCCTAACCTATTTCTATTACTAACATTCAAATAAATTTCAGGTTGAAAACTAAAATAATCGAACTACAGAAGTATATGCGAAAAAACGTCCGGAAACCGTTAAGTTTAAAAGGCAGTCCGGAGCGACTAAATGGAAGCTACGCGAGCTATTGGTGTACATAGTGTACTGTGTCTATAGATTGCTGTAGAGTATTAATAAAAGATTATTAGAATTAGTTCGTGTGCAGTGGAAAAGTGCAGTCATACATCTGGCTATGTGCCTATGTTTGGTGTTTTTAAAACTGAATCTCCCAATAGTACTGTTAACAACCAGAGACATCTGCAACAGGGGTAGTCTTGGACTTCCAGTGCAGGTTAGTGATCTTCATTCTTATTGAAGATAAAATGTCATTCAAAACTTTTCCTTTCAGCACTGTATGTGTTTCAGAGAAGGAATATTTCTTGAAGAATATTGGCTGTAGCACAAGGTGAGATTTGTCTTTTTTCCGAACATCTCTTGCTTTTCCTATTGGAAAGATTACTGGAGGAAAAAATACGGGCGGCTGGCAGTTGAAGTTTATTGCAAGTCTAAGAGTAAATACAGACTGCTTGCGAATAGTAATATCTTGTTAGTTCAGGTCGCATATGTGAAGGCGTAGAAGGGCCTTCTGGAAGAATTCTGGAATTTTTCTTAAGTAGGTAATAAGAGCATTTCACGCCTCTACTAACATTTTTAGTTTTGATGGATTTTGAGTTCATCATTACGGGCAGACAAAAAGTAGACAGCACCTAAATGTTTACCTAAGAAATGAGAAAGTGATGCGGGTAAGTCTTACTGCGCCATCTCCCAGTATGGAAATCATAGGTTGACGGTATGAGGTGATCATCTCCATTTTGAGATCTCGTTGTTGAGTCGGAGTGGAGTGGACAGAAGTTGAATGGAAAATAATGACTACTGTTAAAACTATTAAATGAATAACTATTATCACACGTGTGTGTCAATAGTTAGATATTGAAACATGAATTAAGAAGTAGTTCTATGAGATATGAAGTTATACGAATCAGTTTCAAAGAATATAAATGCAATAGGTTTAGTTCTAATGATTATCACTGAAGAAGACTATGCCGTAACCTACCGTAATCCTATAGTTCGAGTGATACTGTACGATTAGCCAATAGAAATTCTCGTATAGACACCTATTAATGGCTGATTCAGTCATTGTGTGTGAGGTCGATTGCTATGGGTCGAAATGCCAGAAGCGTCTATTCTTACTTCGCATAGAATCTCCAATTAGTCGAGAGATGGCTATCACACTATGATACTTCCCAAGGCAAAATGTTACTGTAACGTTGAGCCCCTACCGTATCGAGCCATTTGTGTAGAAGCTTACTGAACCTTTCAAAAAGTATCCCTTGCAGATGGTGACAGCGCCTCACTAGTTGAATTTCATGGAAACTGGATGGTTTAGGGCATGATCCATCCAATCCAATACTATAGTATACATGGTCTGTGAAGGGGTCCTGCCTTCAAGGTTTCAGCCCTTTTATGCCAGTTATGATGACGATAATTTTATGGGTTGCTTTTACCAGTTTTCCAACCAAAATTATTTTCCTATAGCGAAAATGTCTAGATTGAAAGTTCTTTTGATTTTTGCGGAACGGGACCGTACTGTGAACAGATCTCTTGACTCGAGGGCTTTTTCACACACTCTTTGGTTAAAAAAGCTTTTTTTCTCTCTTCTTTTGATATTGTTTTTCATGAACTTCATTTAAGATAAAGGAACAATGTGTCATAGCCAGGAGCGAGTAGATTTCATAAAACCCGTAGTTCCGACCTGTTCCCTGGACCCCTTTTATACATATAAGTGATCCCTGATTCAAAATATCATTATGACCTGAGAACCCCTCCGAAGGCAGTAGCAGGCCATGGCCATGTGGCGGCTCAATCTTTGGGCTATCATCAGTATCTGGCGATTAGCTGAGGCATTTGTAGATCTCCTAGAGCGCTAATGACCCTAGTGATATGTCACATCAAACGGATTTCGACTCCATACGTCGCTCATCGACATGTCCATTCGCACCTGCCCACTGACTATCAGCGATACTATCTGATCGGTCATCGACAAAGACCGTTCGCTGAATCTTATCTCCATCCGATCGCTGCAACGACGCAACGATTTCGGATCACCTACATGAGACATGTTTCCGGACATATTTACTGCTCATACCATTCGAGATTAGAGCACTCGTTCGACCACCTGCCTTATGAGACCTGCCCAGCGCAGATGTCATTTGAGTACGTCCTATCTGTAAAAAAGTGATATCGAGTGAACCTATACTAGTACTCTTTGGTTAATCCATGACTCTGGAGTCTTATGCTCCCACAGCCGCAAATCGATCGTTTAAGGGAATTAGCTACTGGAAGATATGTGTGGATTGTATCCGATCTTGGTCCGTTTTTAGTTAAATCAGGCTTTCCATCTTTCCGGACCCGAATAGCTCAGATTTTTCAAAAGGATGCAGCGCTTGATTGTGTAACGAATTCTACTTGAAAATGACTGTATTAGCGAGATTCGTCCTTGAAGAACTCTACGATTTTGAATAGAAGTCAAATGCGTGGCGTATCCCTTGAAAGGAGTGAGAAACAAATAATCTCTCATGCTTTGAATGCACAAAATCCGAAAATCTAACCACAGTAACCGCTTTCCTTATTCATGGCGGTGACCGCAAACAACTGTTAGAGCACTTTTCCCTATTTGTGATGCAAATTCTATTGGACAATGTCACTTAGTAAACGCACCATTTGCGGAATCACTTTCATCCCTACTCTCCACCCACGACGGTATTTGTGAAGTTAGTAGCAAGTGTTGGAAAACATCTCCCTCTGGTGGTTCAAATCATAAGAGTAGTCCCTGGCAATGCTGTCAATGACTATCTGCTGTCAAGCGCTACATTAAAGCTTAGGGCTAGCCGTAAATACTTACTGAATGACAGGCTCAGTAAGCAGCTGCCGTACTTGAGGACACTTCACTTCTGTACTTTTAAGGAGATCTGGCATGCAGCGACAGGAATCACTTGTGCTCTAGGACCTTAGAACCCTTCCGTTAAGTTCTCACCTCAACAGCATGGCACATAGGTCAGCGTTGAAGAGGGGTGTTAAGCAACTATCAATATCGTCTCGGGATGTGTCGCGCATTTGACTCCATTGGATATTCGCGCATTTATTGGTAGATGCACACATATAAGCGCCATTCAAGTTGGGTAATTCTTGAGGAAGGTCTAATCACCAAGAAGCATCGGTAATATATTTAACTACATGGATAAATGAAATATATTAATAAAGGATAACGATTGGTAGTGAAGAGTTTTTTGGCTACGAGCATTTTTAGAGTACACACGAGCATTTGGCTACGATTTAGAAACGTTGTTTCGTCGTTTGATTTTGCACTTCGCCAGTACGATGATTTGCGGTAAACAGCCGATGAACAAGTTAGTATTTTTGAGCTGGTGTTCTCGGTAGAGAGTCACTGCTTGGTCAAATCGCGTATCAGTCTGAAATTTGATCTCCGTCCCACCCATGTGGTGACAGCGCCATTTCGTACCACTCCACCTCCGCGTCGTTCGAACTTCTTTCCGTGTTTCTTTACTTATTTACCCAGCCAATAGCTTTATCAACTATTTTCGAGATAGCTCGACACAGCCCTGACAATCTCCCCTCAAGACTCAGGACTTTGCAGGCCCTTCGAAGCTAAGCTGATGAGATTTTCTAAAGAAATTGATTTTCATTGAGGCACAAATGTTATTCACTCATCCTGAGAGAATCCCGAGTTAAATGGCTTTACGGGCTAGGAGGATTTTTGGAGAGAAATGCTTCATTTCTCAGATCGTATCGTAATATCCCCAAGAAGCTGAGATGTACTTAGGTCGAATAATGCCCGCTGAAAACCGAGACGTCAGTTATCTATCGGTTTCTTTTAGCGACTTTTCTTCTGACGCAGCTGTTATGTCGGCTCAACAGCAGATTTACTAGTTTCTGCAGTCTCCTATACGAAAACCTACATTTTTCGACAAAATAATTCTTTCAAAACTTGAACTCCATCCTTCAGTATCTCTGTTTCTTCGGTATCTCTCCCTCTCAAGGAATCGGGTCAATCTGTGCTTGGTCCTAATCTCACCCGTACGGGGAGTGAGTATTACCAAGAATGGTCCTGGCTATTCCCATATTCTCTCGAAACCTCTTAGCCAGTTTGAATGCATGATAAGTAGCGGCATGTATCAGTCAGGCCTTTTATAAATTGAACCATCTCGAATCATATTCGCGACAGCCCAATGGTCCGATCGCATGAGCGGATGAGCTGTGAAGCGAAGATGGAGGTGAGATCCAGCTGTACTACCTGGTACATACCTTTGAATATGGGCGAATTACTCGATATGGATACTTGTATCCACCCAGATAGTTTACCCTTTGAACCATCCGTATCTGATGAACAGTTTACAACTCGATGCAATGGCAATTTGATTTCACCCGGAACAAGTTACGAAGGAAAGTGCCATCTTGGTGGGGATTATCAGAAGGGGTGGGAAAGAACTCATGTAACAGTGTGCGATTCCTACTATTTGCTCACTTAATCATTAAGGAAGGCAGGAATTCATTGGGAGATAATCTGCTGAACCAAAAGNGAATCATCTCGAATCATATTCGCGACAGCCCAATGGTCCGATCGCATGAGCGGATGAGCTGTGAAGCGAAGATGGAGGTGAGATCCAGCTGTACTACCTGGTACATACCTTCGAATATGGGTGAATTACTCGTTGAATACTTGTATCCACCCAGATAGTTTACCCTGTGAACCATCCGTATCTGATGAACAGTTTACAACTCGATGCAATGGTAATTTAATTTAACCCGGAACAAGTTACGAAAGAAAGTGCCATTTTGGTGGGGATTATCAGAAGGAGTGGGAAAGAACTCATGTAACAGTGTGCGATTCCTACTATTTGCTCAGTTAATCATTAACGAAGGCAGGAATTCACTTGGGAGATGACTAAACCAAAAGTATCTCTAGGGTACCTCTAAAGAGCAAAAGTCCCAGTGGAAATTCTCTTTCTCGAAAAAAAAAATTGAATGGCAAACATCTTCAGCAATTACAGCATACATGTTTAGTTCGAAGTAGTACTTCCATGGGTACTTCTGTAGGATCTGTCCCCATGGGTGTGGATGCATAAAGGAAGCTGACCCCTGTCTCAAATTCCTGACTGATAAGGCAGAGGCGCTTCCTTATCGAATTAAAGAGTGACAGAAACTTTTTTATGCCACGATGAGCTAATCAGATAGCTTAACGATTTACCTATTCCCTTTGCTCAACAATGCTTTTTTGGTAATTAATCCAATAAACCAATTAGCATGTTGTTTGCCATAAAGCGAAGGGGTAAGTGGTCTAGCTAGGGAGCCTGAACAAACTTTATAGACAGCAGCAACAGATGGAGCTATCAAGGGAAGGACTAGCTTGAAATGAGATGACGTAAGAGGTCGTATTTACGGTAATATTGTGTCATAGAGCGGATCGTATTTCACTTATGCTTTGGCAGAGCCAGACTCGTACAGTTCTAATTCGGCGCACAAATGCGATCGCCTGTCTAATCGTATTTACTTAGCGACTTTACTGATTTTATGTAAACGTCGGAGACTTATTTTCGGGCAGTCCGTTGTACTCTGTGACCTCACAGTTGACTGCCAATAACTTTCAAGGAATCCGTGTTGGGGAGGGCGATTGAATGGCTAAGCTACTTAGGACGTGCAACACTTCCGAATCCACTTTGAGTAGTTCATTTCTCCCAGGAATTGCTGAAAACAACTTCTCTGTCTATTCTGCTATTTATGGCTCGAAAGTGCACAAAAATCCTTTTCGTATCAAGTTCCTTAGTTTTGGATCGATTCAGAAAGTATAGCGTCACAGGTTCCATGCTGTGAAATGGAGAAGTCTTTTTCGTCAACCTAATAAATCCTCTCCGCCGCCCTTTCTTATCGAAATATTACAGCAACTAGCCACTTACGACCAGCATGAAAGTGAACACCTTCATTTTGGTTGCAATTTTACTCAGACTTAGTCGGTGCATCGTATCTCTCTCCAGCACAAGTTTTCTTGAATATTTTCTCATCCAGGACATGTAGAGTACAGAATTTCGTCAAAATGCTTGTTCATAACTTTACAATCTCCATATTCATAGATTTTTGAGCTGAGATTGTGCAACGACTTCGGCGTAGCCCAGCCCCATTGAATTTTTGCAGCTGTTGGAACAAACAGAATGATTCTGTCAATGAACCTATCCCGACTCAGCCTGAGAGTTCATGGTTTACCCAATCGACGACGTCTTTCCCTTGAAAAGGCTGGTAGTTCTTGTGACTGCGACTTATCTGGACGTTTTAGGCAAGATTACTCCAAGGATCAAAGCTTTAACCAGAACTCGCTTAGACCAACCCTGTTTCCTTGTACTTAGTGTCAGCTAATTAGTGAAAGATTCGTTTAGAAAAAATCAAGTTATGTATGGGTTTGTACAAGTCGGGCACATCGCCAGAAGTCATTATGATTTCGAAGGAGACTCGAGTGCATGGCGCACTCTCTGGGCGGGGGAAAAAGAAGTAAACGAGTAGTGCTTCTTCATCCATTTTTCTTTTCGTTGTTACCGGGGTCTGTTGTATTCTACTAAACAGGGCGAACGGCCTACATAAGATTCCTTCCTTCCTGTAACAAAATCGGTTTCATCGGCAGATAGAGCAGTCCTTTTTTTTATCGTGATCCGCAACACCATTTTTTACATTTTATTACACTTTTTCTTCGAATTCACTCAGACAGTGCTGTCAGGTCCACGCACAGATGTAGTGGAGCTTGTCCATGTTTGTGTTACCGAAAAAGCTCTTTCTGCAAGCTGTCGTTCACTCCAATCAATCAGTTCCTTGTCCGTCGAGTTCATGACATTTTCACATGCGGGCCATTTGTTAAATGAGATATGCCTGTCATGCTGTTCGCATTCTCGCTGCTCTATTGTGAAGCAACTCATTGAATGTTGAAGTAAATGTCAGCAGCACATTCAAAATCTCACCTCTGATTTGACGTGAAAACGGTTTGAAATTGTTCAGATGGGGAAAGTTCGCATAGCCCCAAAACAAAAAGATATTTGACTTTGACAAGGTGTTTTTATGATGCGCCATACATTCGTTATCCATTGACTTTCATGGTGACTCTTGAATGGTCTACATGATGACTTTGGTTGTAGCCTCCTCTAAGGGTTGCAGGCAATCTACTATCAAAGAGACGAAAGGCTGGTTAATCTTCGGCAGGGTCCAATCTGCTCGTAAGATTCAATTCTGCTCGCTCAGGACTGCAATGATGAGCCCACTACTTTCTGCTCTCGTTTTTTCCTATCTCATCAAGCGTCGAGACCATGGAAACTTCAGACTTTAGACTTTGGTACTTATCAGTACCGTTTCCTTATGCGCTCCCACCTTTGGCTCCTAATCAGAAATGTGATGACGTTTTAAATGCGTATGCTGCCTTTACAATGACTCGTGGTGGAAGCCGTTGTATGAGTGAATGACTTATACTCCCACACCAGTGTGGTACCAAGTAAGCGGTCCAAAAGAGATAGCAGACTTGGTCGGCTGAAGACCGTGTCATTCTGGAAGTGTAGCCCGGACTATTACTGCTACCAGTGCGCCGCTTAGCCCCCCACTACCTCTGCTGGTGTAGAAAAGGTAACAAACAAGATTTACGCTCTTTCCCCGTTAACGTATGGGCATGACCAGTTGTTTCCAGTTCCCATCAGAATTTCATTTCCTGTTGTTTATAATTTTTGCTAGGGAATATTGACTTCATTTGCTAGGGAAAATTGACTTCATTCTGAAATATTAGGAGCGGATCCCCAGACTAACCAGATCGTGGTGGATTCGATTCAATTACGTCCACGGGGGATTGAATCTGACTGCATGTTGCTGACGTTGCCAACTAGAAAATCGCTTTTCGTAAAACATGCTTTTTGTCATATACTATGTGAAGACATAACAAAATCCCTGAAATTTCGATTACAATGAAGAAGCCACGAGGGCGCCGGTACCATATTCGAATGGGATCCTGTTGAGCCAACCGGGACATTTATCTCTCAGGAAACGTCGAAATAGCGCCAGAGTTCCCACTACGTGAGTTAACTCGGAAGTGCGTAGGCAGTCCAATGAGTCTAAATATCCACTGGGCTTAGATGGTGATTACTGCGCTTCTAAGAAAACTCAGCGTTCTTAGTTTTCACTGACCTTTTTTGTTTCTTGCTTTGCTTCAGAACTATCTGTTCTCAACACTTCTGGCGACGAAAGATGGAATTGCATGGTTTTTGGACAGTTTACTCATCTTTTCGAACTGTATCATAATCGAAATGAAGTCTTTTTCTCCTCTTATTTCTTCTTTTTGGCCTTTCGAAACGTTTTTTTTTAGGTGAACGGTGGTAAAATTTTCGAAAGCAAACACCCATTATGTGTCAGTTGCTTCCGGTTAGGCAAATGTGTTGTCCTTTTGTAACACTTGTGTCAGATGTTCCAACCTCTGGGGGTGCCTTTCTGGTCAGATCCGAACCGGATTTGGCTTTCATCTTGCCGTCGGTACGTTTCAACTGTTCCACGAAGATTTATGGCCATCAGCTGATCAGGCGATGTCGATCGCTCGTAAAGATAACACCGAGAGCACGCCGGTTTATGCTAAACACACACATGCACACCCCGCAGCACATTATCATAATGTAATGGTCCATTAGGCAATACCCATGAGCCTATCAGATGGTGAAACGTCAACGGCAACAGTCATAGTAAGGATGCTTTGGGGGAAATTGTGGTTGTTCTGGCAAAAAATAAGCAATCGGGAAGGGAATAAGGCAATTTTAACTAAATATGTAAGTTATTCTATAATATTTGGTATATTATTCTGGCAAAAGTGGCAGCAAATAAATAAATATGTATATGGTATGATACAGAATAGTACAGTAACGTATAAAGTTGTACAATATAGTAAGGTATGGTATTGTGTAGCACAACTAGGTCCTTCCAGCGGTATTCACCTTATTCGTCACCTAGGGTACCTACCCACGTCCATGCGCTGATTAAATGATTCATTCGGTGTTTATCACTGTCTTTATCACATTAAATGACCATTACGCATAATGTTTACTGACTGTCAACGCCCCGCCTCAACTCCGCACCTTTGATTGTTCCCGGTCTCCAAGGAACTGTCGTCAACATTTCCGTTCAGACCATATCGACACTTCGTCACTATCCCGAGTCATCGTTACTCTTTCCAAATTCTGTCCATTTTGCACAAGTGCAAAATAATAATATAATAGTAACCAAAAACAAACTGTTTTCCATTTCCATCTTTGAAAAACAATTCTTTAAAACACTAACTTTTTATATATTTATAGTTTTTGCTATCTCATTTCTACAAATTTTCGACTACTGAGTTCTTTAGGTTGCCCCCAACTGTCTCTGTGGTTATCTTGATTACTAGCTACCTCTTACTTCAGATTTTAATAGTTTTTCCTGGTGATCTGATGAACTCGTGAACTCCCTGAGAATAACGACTTTGAATCGGTGCAATTGCCATACCATCTATGGCAGGTGGGTGCAACCACATTCGTCCTTAACAACTCTGTACCATGGATCGTTTGCATAATGTCATAGCATGTAATTCCAAGGAAAATGGGAGAATTCGCTCAGCCTTTATTCTGAAGAAACGGTTGTATCGTGCGAATTCCACGGATTTCTGCAAACGGTTTTTTGCATATAGACAGTTGGTCTTGGGCGATTTTGATCAGTAGCTAAGTGCATGGCGCATCCTGTTCGTGGTCTCTTGATATTGTGCGGATTTATATCAAGAACGATTAAGTGTAACTTGTATAAAATCTGCTCATGTAATCGCGAGCTTACGTCTAATACTGGTCGTTTCGATGCTGTGGTGACCATTAATGAGAAGTTTCTGTTCCGACTTCCGCATTACGCCGAACCGTGTCCGTTTCGGGCTAGAACTGAGAAAGTTTTCCATACACTTCTTGTCGTATGGAGATTGCCCGTAACAAATATCGTCGCATACGCAGGAACACATCGAGTGCCAGGTGAAATGTCGATGTTTTTTGTTTTCCATCCTTTCATGGTTAATGAACTGGTAACAACTTCGTGTTCGAAAAGCGATTACCGGTTTGCGCCTTTCTTGACCTTTGCTTCTCACTGTGGTAAAGGAAGGAATTCGTAGAATCAGCGGTTTTCTAAGCAGAATCAAAATCGATGGCCCATTCTGGATCGAGGTCCAGAATCTATAATACATTGTGGAGAAGCTAATTTCCATCCATGGAACTGAGATAATGGTTGAAGTCTCTCCTGAGACCTGATCAATCTGTCTTTTGCATGCGCCACGCAATCGTCTTCCATCCTGAATCGTGACGGTGTTTGAATGCGTACGTTGCTTCTACAGTGAATTATGAGTTCAGCCGATATACGAACCTGTGCTTTTATCTTCCTAAACAGCCCAATTGAGATTACTCGACCTTGGTGTGAAGGAAGACTTAGTTGACATGGACTTGTATCGGTTCATGATATAATTACCTGGAACATGAGTTCCTGGAACGATCTTTACGAAACATTCTGGGCGTACGCTTCAGATCTTTCTAGTTTTCCACCGAGCATTGGTTGATTTTCCTCAATTGCGTTGTTTGTTTAGTATTTTTCGAGTCGTTAAAATGATTTATGACCTATTTTATTGCTATACACATGTGGAAGCTGGTACATTTATTGCGATCGACCTGGTCAGCTTCAACATAGAACACGTGCCCAGACCCATATGACTGGTACAACTTTTGAACTTTTGAAAGGAACATTCTCCCCACCAATCCACCCCACTGTCAGTAGTTTACAGAACCTCCAATTAGAATTTCTCGAAAGCCAGCCACAAAAACCACTCACTACTTGAAAGTTTCTTCGACCCGGCTTTCGAGTTTTGCGAGCTAACTAACTCATCGACTTCACTCCCTAAAAGCGCTCTCTTCTGCTCTACTCACAGCTTCTGAAGTGTTCGAGATTGAAAATTGGAGCTCGACTCTTTTTTATCTTTGTCAGATACATAAAGTGCAAACAGCTTCACCCATGGGTGCTGGTTTCCGGTTATTATCTTGGTGTAAAGTGCAATATTCCTCCGCTTATTACAATGGTCATTCTTGTTGGAGGCTTAAAAATTCTGATGAAAATTGCAGCGTTATTTTCTATATAATTCCACCCGGTAACAGACAATTGTGAATCGAAGGGAAAATTGCGTCCTTCAATCATTACCTGAATCGGAGTAGCACAGAAAAGCATCAGAACCAATATCATCTATCAGTATGGTATCCATGGTAATCCACAGGCATGAGGACCTCCACAAAGCCTTACTGGAAATAGGGAAATGGTTAGAGGCGTCACCTCCGCAACCATGATCCACTGACCGAAACTGCGATCAATCCAGAACGAGTGCATGTCCAGTTTCCAGAAGTTTCTGGCCTTGCCAGAGTATAGTATAGTATGGTATACTATAGTATAGTGTAGTATAGTTTAGTATAGCATAGTATCGTATAGTATAGTGTAG
>UZAF01020760.1:0-10125 GCA_900617895.1 Haemonchus placei | reverse complement strand
GAATAATTGTTCACTTTCTCAGGGTGACCTTATAATTATGAAACGGTGCAAAAACCGATAAACTGTTCTAAAAAAGTTCAGAAAAATGCAGCTGCGGCTAAAAAACGGATACATAGGTTATTCGTGCTGGGAAATCCGTTCATGATGCTCGAAAACAACCTTAATGATTGCTTTTCTTGAAAGTGCAAAATTTGAGGGTGACATTATAGTTATGAAACGCACTGTAGTATTACAAAGTTCATCCAGGTGCCTTCTTCCTTCGCTTCTCATGTCCTTGAACATCGATGAGAATTACACGTTAAATGAAGGTTCCATTTTCTATGCTTGCTGTGGCATATACTTGAAGTCATGGGTATCACGAAGAACACTTTATATTATGAGAGTCCCTTCGAGTTTTTGATTCACTGATCAGCTGTTTATTTACAGGAAAGTCTCTGTACCAATTTCTTTTGAGTTTTGTGCCAAATTTGTAGCGCCTGCCTAATACCGGGCTTTCCTTTTCTGTGGTCAGGAATTTATCATTTGTTACGGAAAGGGGTATGTCCAGCCGCATTTCTGTTTAAGCACAACACTGGGACCTCCGTCTTTGTTTTCATTTACTTACTTTTGCTGTCTCAGTTCAACGCCTGCATCTAATCGTGGTTTAAGCGCTTTTCGAAGATTTCTGACTGATCCCATTCTTCGTAACAGTAGTACGTAGAATATGCTCATGCCATCTAGCAAGAATTGCTTTACCAGTTGGACAACCTTTGTATCGTGAAGCACCTGCGAATGGAGGCTTTATAAAGCTTCACAACGACGATCTAGATAAATTTTTCGCAGAGAGCAATCTTAAAAGCTTTATATTCGAGAAGTTCGAGCAGATAATGATTTGATTGAATGATTGACGCATTTACTTATTTCGGCAAGTCAGAATCGTCCAGCTCGACATCGTAGCTGTCATAGCCCTTTGATGCTTTTGCTGAAAAATTACTGGATAAATCAAGCTCTTCAAGGAAACACAATCGAGGAGGACTCACCCATCTGTTCCGCTTCCATGATTTGTCGCAGTTGGGCGGGCATTACCTTCACCTCAGCAGCCGCTGAAACCTACATGTTGTAGCTATGTCATCTTGAATTGTATGCGATAAAAGCTACGGCAAGCAGAGTATCTGTATAGTTGGTTCTGGTGGCCCATATGTCTGATATTATGATTACTTTGTTGTTCACAAGGTTCTAGGACTGGCTTCGAGTTTCTCAGCAATTAAGCTGATCAAGTGACCCAATAAGTTGGCTTCGAGATTCCTCGAAAAGCTCATAAGTTGGAGTCTCGAACAGAGAGGTTGAAGATCTTCATCCCACATCCCACTGGTACTCCATTCAATTGTTCCTAGCTCACCGAGCAACAACCCGATGTCTATCGTTTCTCTTGTAGAAATACGTTCAAATCCCAAGAGGAAAAATGTGGCTCATTTCCCCAAGCTGTGCTGAAAGAAAGGATACGTGAAACTTCGGCTACCTGGTTTCGGAGCTTTCTTCTTCGCATTTCGTTTAGCTGCTGAAAGAGACATATCCTGGTAGATGTATCCCAAAAATAATTCATAAGAATGTCCACCAGATGGTATCAGTTGTTAGACTAGTAATCATTGATAGAAACGATTTCAAATCCTTTTCTAAACAATTGTTCTTGATGCCAATGTGCAATCAACGTACACGAAGATCTGCTGCTAGCTGAAAATAAGCGTTCACCAGGGTGTAAATTTGTTATTTGTTCTGCTTATTGAAACAAGGGGGATTCTTACCTGATGATGATGCGGACGGCTTCAGTGCAATCGCAGACCTGGTCTAAAAACGCTTGAGCTGACGTTTATATACTTTTACCTTCCTTTACACACTTTCACACGCGAGCAATCTCGAAATGTAATTGATCTCATGAGTAATGAATGCCTCGTACGGCTCAAACAGTTTTTTTCAATAATAAGACATTAATTTCGTCTGACTTTCTACAAGTTCATCCTAATAGCCGGGGAATGTCTGAAACCTTCCAGAAGGTCTAGAACTCACCGGTTTGATTGTTGTCTTCTTTTCCCTTGCACACGGAACGACAACGGCAAAGCTTGTAGATAAAACGATCTGTGCAATAACCTGAAGTCAATTGCGAATGTGTATTAAGTTGCGAAAGTACGGAGTGAACCAGTCACCTTGAAAACATCCATATGAATTGGGAAACCCTTCCGATTCTGATTCACTATAGCATCAGATCTTATCTTCCGAGCGATGCAGTAGTTCACATATGCATATCGCCAATCTGGTTTTTTGTTATCAGTTACGGGTACCCAGGTACTCAGGAATCATCGGTTTGCCTTTAATATCTCTTGTGCCATTTTGTCGTTAACAACTGGCATGGAGCGGATGTTTTTTGTCAATGTACTTCTCATATAACGAGGACGCTTTAATTTTTGATGAGCTCTCTATTTGTATTTATTCTGTAAAAGAACACTATAGAAGCACAATATTTCCGAAGTTGTGACGGTTGGGAGAAACCCTCGAGGCTAACAGGATGAATTACCGACATCCATATATCGTACTGTAAGACGTATATTACAATACTATGGCCCGGCTTACGCCGGGCCTCATTCCTTCCTTTTAGAGTAGTTAGAAAAGGGCCTCAATTTTTACTTTGAAGAGTAGTTAGAAACCCATGTACAGTTAAGGAGGGGCTTTGCTTTTTTCAATAATGAGGACTTTAGTGCGAAGAAGGATGGGTAGCAAACCTTAAAGCTAGGATTGGGTATGAGTTGAATAGTTTATGATATGGTAGTTCACTCACTCCAGTGCTCCTTCCCTCTTGAAGCTGAGGTCAAAAAAGTGTGCGATCTCGGCTAAGAAACGTTCCCGAGCACAATTAATCTCCTCATCTCGATGTTGAAAAAAAGCGGAGTTTTTTGACTACATGATTACCTCCGATTTTTGTATAGAAATACATAGCACGATGCTAACACAGATCGAAATCACAATTTTGTAGTACTCCACATTACTCACTTCACTCCGCAGTGTTCACTCTACTCCATTGTCCTACCCACCACCAAGTTACTGCTATATGTATAAGAAGGAAATGTGAGAGCTGGGTTTTCCATATCACTAACTTTATCGTAATTATAACATTTTGCGGACGGACAGACCGACAAACCGACACACCGACAAACACACAAACTGACACACCTACGAACCGACAAACCGACACGCCAAGTTATTGCTTTATAAATGAGAGGGATTCGTCCACCCCTTATCTCTCTTATTTATGAAACAGTATTTTGATGTGTCGGTTTGTCGGTATATCGGTATGTCTGTATGTCGGTTTATCTGTCTGTCCGTCTTGTCTGTACAATATTCGGAGGTGATGATGTAGTTGAGGGACCTCTGCTTTTTTTTCAGCATTGATCACTAGAGAGAGGTATATAAGAAGGTTAGCCCATAATTGTGTTCAGGAACGTTTCTTAGCCGGGAACACACAGTTTTTTGACCTGAGCTTTAGCAGCACCGAAGTCGGCGAGGCAATTGAATATTCAACTCATACACCATCCCAGCTTTTTGCACGAGGTAATCATCTCACCCCAAAACTAACGCTGCTCACCTCCTGAGGCTTAATTAAAAACTACGTATATTCTTTCGCCTAGAACCAACTCTCAGTACAGGTTAGGTTGGTTACACCTCCTCTGCACTCAAGCCCTAAGGTCGCCGTTGAATAGAAGCGATACCCTTCCCCTAACTGCATTTTCTAATCACATCGTAAGAGTCAGCAATTAGGCACAGGCCGTGCGACGCGACTAGTTTTGCCAAAAACCTTACTTGATGCCCTTAGTCAATTTCTACTATGCCCTGCCATTCGCTATACAAGTAAACAATGATGTCCATGTTTTCAGTAAGAGAACCTCCTGGAATTTACTAAAAAGTAACCCGGACGGACAGGCCGACATACCGACATACCGACATACCGACAAACCGACAAACCAAGTTACTGCTTTATATATAAGAAGGATAAGTACTCCTTCGGATTTCGAGCGTTTCACAGTAAAAGTCCAACCCCAGTGAACGACCTGGGAAATTCCCGTTTCAACCCGGTTACATGTTTCTACAACAAATAGCGCAAGGTTGTCTTGTCGCTATGTTACCTGGCTCTCCGCTAGCTACGAAAGAAAAAGCTGAAACACGGACTCTGCACGATACCGAACACAACAATCGACAGAACGCCAAGCAAATCGGCAGAAGTCGTTATGTTGTCTATCACCTAAAAGGTCCTAAGACTTACGGTAGCCATTGAACGAAGGCGAAAGCCATGCACAAGAGATGAACGGCGAATTTGGAGGCTGGCCCTATTGGAGCAATAGCGTTAATCGCTTCCGAGCTGACTTTAGGCTACCTGTTTCTTAATCCGGAGGGCCATCAGGCGCAACAGCAACATTGTGAGTGAAGTCATGAAGAGAGCAACACGCGTCACGGATTCACATAAGTCGATCCGTCTCGAGTTTGCTTGAAGACATGTTTCGACGGATTGGAAGCAGGTGCTGTTGTGGAATTAGCGGTGCTTTCATGTTGCAAAGTGATTCCGTGAGTGAAGGTGTTCTTTTCCAACCAGAATATCTAAATTTGGATAGGCCTGATGGCTGTCGATACTAATGAGGAGATCTGAGGAAAGAACAAGTACAGTTGAGTCGGCAGAATTTCGGAGGCGGTTCGTTAATGGTTTTGGGAGTTTGCTGTTGGGACAGAAAGCTGGTGTCAGCATTTTCTTATCGAATGGATCAGCGAGAGCATCAAAAAGTTTTGGATCCCCATTCATGGGCGGTGGCAACTGCAGAAGCTAGTCTTCCAGCAGGATAATGCAAGTGCCCACGCTAGCAAGTTACCTTTGTTGTGGTTCCAACAGCCCAGAATCGACATTATAGAGTAGCCTGCGAGCAGTTCTGATCTTAATCCCAAAGAAATTTCAGGGGTCTTATCGTTCGACGGGTTCGGAATAATCGCAGGCAGTCCTCCACAATTGATGAGCTGAGAGGTGCGACCTTAGATTCATGGAGAAGTATCGATTCTGCAAACTTGTCCAACAAGTAGAACCAATTGTCTTGTAATTCTCAGTGAAGTATCTCTGACTTTGTAAATAAACTATTATATTAACCAGTACGGACATATAGCATAAGACGGCCGAAATTCGGCAAGGTGCTTGTAAAAAGAAATCATGAGCGCAAATATCCTTGAAATCATGTGTCTGTGCCATTGCTTTCTTGAGTAGCGAATTTGATATTGCGTTATTGCAGAGTTGAGCTAATCTTCAGACAACGCTTGTGGTGGAATGATTGGTGGACGTATAGTAGTAAAACGCAACGGGGAAATGCACTAGATTAGTTGTATTAATGGCGAAGCCTTAACTGTTTGACATGTGATGTGGAGTATCTTGGGATCGCCAGATGGCCGCTGGAGGAACTGAGAAGGGACCTTACCTAGCGAGAAAAAGCGGCGATATGACGGGATGGTACAGTAGGACCACAAAAGTGAGTGTAAGTGCAGTGACAGGGACCGATTAAAGACACCACATGCATTTTAAGAAGATGAGAATTCAGTTCACTCCTCGCTTTTGAATTACGACCGCTACCCAACAATTTTGTGACTAGCTGGAAATTCATAGTTCCCTCTTTCGATATCATTTATGACAGAACTCAATCGACAACCGTTTATCTGGGATACCCAACTAATGTTACATCCACAGACAAAGTAAGTTCCAAAGAAGTTCACGACATCACGTTTGTGAGTTACATTCAGGGCTTCGGTTGCCTATTAATGAAATCTTTAGTCTTTAATTATTTTTTATATGAAGAGCAAGAAATCGAAACTTTTGATCATAGGCAAAAGCATAGGCGCATTCACTTGCATTGCGCTGTTAGTCCTATGTCAAAGTTCACTTTCAGGAAATGCAAAGGGAGTGGGGGGTTTCCCGATTTTTTCAGGATAGGCATAAGGTCTTTTATAGATCCAGCTCCAGCGGCTCTCGCGAGACGATTCCCCAACCATAGTTGAAAATCAGTTGTGCGTGAAAAGTAGATAATGATGGGCAATCAGCATCGATCATACTCCATTGGGAAAGACCAAGCGAATTAGACGGTTCAACACCACATTTTTATGAGGTACAGCTATAAAAGTCGAACGAAATTGTTTTATTATTGCNTCTGTACTTATCAGATGACAGGACAGTAGTGGCCCGTGCTGCACGCCACAATCTGGCAAATGTACAGGAGATCCTTGGTGCAGAATTCGCTATACCATTGAGTTCTGAAATACAACCTAATGTGTTATCAGATTCAACAATCAATAAATCAAATTGGTAGAATCATTTTCGGAAACTATGGTATACAAAAAGAAGTATAAAACCATTCACAAAATGACAAAGACACTGGCGGATACTCAAGACAGACGAGCAGAATAAATACTAAACAGTCAAAGGATATAACTTACGACTGGTCTGCCTCACTATAGGCCATTTTGACGCAATTACCCTGTGTGGAGTCGGGATAGTTGGTTGCCCATTGAGTGAAGTCGTTGTCTTGGAGCTGTCAGAAAAACTTTATTCATGATCATTCTGTGGGTCAATCGTTCGGAAGATTGAAACTTGAAAAAGATCGCTGCCTCAGTACACCATAATTTTTGTCTTTCACGTACAAACACCGTATACGTAACTTTGAAGCATTCACGGTACTAAAGTGATCTTGTTATTGAAAAACTTCCAAATTTTTCATTAAGACATGAGAGAGAGTCTATAATAAAGGTGATTTCAAGTTTCATTTTTTGAATCAATGTTAACAGCACCATTCAATTCCAAAAGTAAATATCGGAATTAATACGTCGCCTGAGAAAACTTACGGGGCCTTCATTATTCCATTGATAAGCATCGTTAGTGAACTTCAAGCCTGTCCAAAATGGCACCTTCGATCGCATCACTAAATGATGGATTCAGCATGAGTTTTGGATTGAAAACGTGAGCTAGGTGAAGTTCATCATGTTCTCAACGTCGAATTACCATCATTTTGAGAATTGCCATGGAACAAATGCGCGATACCCCTGTTCCATTATTCGCATTCCCCCTTTGTGTAGGTATTCGCCTGTCCAAAACGTACGAGTGCTAATAGTACCTTGATGGTACTGGACAATCCCACCCCCAGGCTCATTGTGACCTCGTCTTTAAATTCTTAAATGTGTTTATGGCAAAACTTCCAGATTATCAACTATCCTTAGAAAAAGTACTCTAGATAGGTTCGAGTATGTATAAAAGGATTAGGTTAACCTGTAAACCCTTTGAGAATCCAGAGACGCTGTGCTGATTTGATTTCTGGGGTTTTTCGCGATACTCTCTTGCAAAAGCTTTTTCGTTCAAGAGACAAAGCATCGATAGGTAAATCTCTCAGGAGTTCTGTCAACTTGTTCAAAAGACCGCTTCACTCAAGGACCCTTAGACTTACATTGGGTAAGGAATTCCATTTTTTCTCTGGTGCGCACTGTAGCAATAACGCCATCGTAGTGTCGATTACAGCTTCGTTGAGCGAGACTCTGAAACAGTGAGTTTACAGACCGTGGTCGAGTCTTCAGGAGCCAGCCGTATGTATACTCAAGCTTTACTTGTGGTTCTAGATATTTTCGCTCGGGTAATGCTTCTATACAAGGCCCTAAGTTGAACATTTATTGTATTTAATTTATCTGGAGGTAACAAAAAAGCCTGCTGGTTATTTTCAAGACCGTTTGCTCAATATGTATCAGATCGAGTCCATGGTTTTCTTACTGGCACCAGATCTATCTGTTTACCCGAATTCAGCTTTTACAGTGTGGAAAGGAAACTCTACATAGCTAGCACGTACTGTCTTATTCTAGAAATCGGAAACATTCGAGTTCATGGTGCATACAACAAGTTAGCTTCTGCTTATTATCCGTTTCATAATTTTCCTATTTTACCTTATTTTTCAGAAAACTGTCGTTTCCGTGATCTCTCGAATGGCTTTAATTCGTGATCTCGTACAATCAAAAATCATCGATTGTGTCATCATGAAAATGGGATACGGATCTGTCCTCCCTAGTTAGTTTCGTCTCCCTATTGCTTTTATTACCTCTTTTCAAGGGAATTTTGCTTTCCAATTCTTTTCATTGATCTTACAACCCTTTCTTTTTTCCTTGCCTATTTAGCTCTAATAGCAAAAAAAAAAGTTCATTTTATCATGCGAGAAACTCGCTGAAGAACCATGAATTCAGATGTTGGTGTTAGCACAGAAGAAGTCAAACAGTACTCTTTCTAACCTTGAATTTCCTATTTTCCTCCTGTGACTGCGCTGTCTGTTTTTAGCGAAAAGTATCTTTTTTTCTGCCATTACTTTTGACTAGGAGATTATTAAAGAGGATTGGGTACCCATTTGAAACCTGTCTTATACATATACAATAGAATACATAACGCACGTGAATTGCTGGAAGCGTGGATTTCCTGTAGCATCCGCCATACGGCACATCGTTCTGTGTTGTGAATTCCTTATAGTAAATGGGGCAGAAACAGTTGGCTGAAATACTTGACTTGTGTAACCGTTCAGAAAAATGACCTGCAGTATGCTCTCGATGTCCGTAAAGGATGACAGCTTCATCGGCAGGCAGGAAGCAGAAAGGTGCTGGGAACACAACAACTTCACTGTCCCCTCTTTGATCTAGGACACATTTTATGACAACAGGGAAGAACTCCAGGCCAAAGCTCAGGCAGTGACCAAAAAATAGCCTGCAGATAACTGAGACGAAGATCATGTCGATGGACTTCGAGGAACGCACAGAGGCAGTCATCTGTCCCGAGAAAACACTACTTATAGAGCGATCTTACTGTTTCGGGCTGAGGGCAGTTTTTGGCGAACTTTGCGAGTCTAACCATAAGAGAAATTGTTGAAGTCGAAGGGTTCTTCTGGTATCGCCTGCATCTTGACGATGCTCCAAACCATTCAGGAAGGCGTTCGCATGGTGGTATCGAGGATTCACAGCAGTGAGTATTGGCCAGTGGCCGAGATACTTCTGTCAGTCGTGACGACTGGACATAGTCAAGGAAGAGGGGCTTGTACGACCATACACTCATTGCAAGCAACCACGAAGTGCACTCGAACAGGATTGAGAAGCATCATTAAGAAGAATTTCATCGATATTGCTCAGTTAGATGAAAGTGCTCTCTCCTCGAACACTGCCTCGCGCTCGCCGCACCCGCCGCGTATCACAGGAAGACGATCGAAGATTGGAGCGCGCAATTTGTGAGTTAGGGGTCCTTTAATTATTTGAATTTGCTGGTTGCATCCTACAATTCCAATGCGGTCTTGATCGTCGATAATACAGGGGGAATCATTCAGAAACAGTCAGAAGGAACAGAATGAAACATTCAAGTAATCAAAAAAGAAAGGCAATCGACGAAAAATATTGCGTGCTATCGATTGGCGGGGAAGCGGTTGAGTACGGTAGCTGCAGTTCGAAGACGTGAGACATTTAAAAAAAGATTCATGTCGCAAAGGGAACGTAGGAAATCGGAGAGAAGTTCCGTCACCCATGGTAAGGTATACGGTCTCTGAGACGGTGCTGTATCAAGGGTGGCTGACGAACGAAAAACTAGACCGTTAGGGAATCTCATAGTGAGTGTTCCTGGGTCAAAAGTTTCATACATGAACACAAACCTTTGCAGAATAGTTGGTGCAGTTGCCGCACGTCGACTTTGTTGAAGCGGTTCGTGAGCGTATAACCTGGGCTAGCCAAGGTGTCGAGCATAATAACCGGAGCACCATGAACTTGTATGTATTCTGCACAGCTCATTATTAGATATTTCTCGAAACGCAATGACTGTTCAAAAAAATCTGTAATTTCTTTTCTTTCTCAATAAATCTACCCCAAAATGCATCCTTAAAAAATTCTGTTATCATATCTTTCTTCTGCTAAGATGTAAGGCTAAGTAAGCACATTTCTGAGCATTGTGCTTCAGATAAAACGTATTGGGAATCTCATGGACACGCACTGGCTGCTCTAACCATAAGAACGGAATCATCGAACTTGAGAGATGTGGAGGTTAGTTGTAAGTGAAAATGTTGAAACCTTCCCGGT
>UZAF01020759.1:0-16306 GCA_900617895.1 Haemonchus placei | reverse complement strand
TCGACGACTGTTGTAGATCCGGGAGCTGAAAACTCTCTGCCCTCCTGGAAATAACGGTATAAAAACTTTGCCGCTGCTGCTCCTATAATAAGTAGGCATTCTAGAACTGCATGGCTCCTTCTGAGGCACCTGACTCCAGAAAGAGCTTCCCATTTATCCATGTGCTGCTAGCCATGGTGACAATCTGTTCATCGCCTCCGAGTTTCAAGAATGCCATGTCCAGCGTTCTCCACAGTTTTCCATGGCCCTCCATTTGTAAAAGTTTCAGCTGTCACAGTAGTCCCTGCCGTCGCCACGCGTCCTTCTTCCACGTGGGTTCTCGCCAATTCTACAATCTCTCTCGAAGCCTCGTTTTGGATTTGTCCGCTATCGGCAGCATCACTATCCAGACTCCAAAGTTGCTCCAACTGGCAAGCGTTTCTGTTTCTGTTGTATGGCGTAATTACTTTGGTGCTAACCACTGAGTTTCCTTAGGACCGCCCTTATTGAACAGAAAAGCTGATAGCAGCGCTGCAAATATCGTAGGCCCATGCTTCACCTTTCTAGTGACTTTGGACTCCTTTTTCAGGTCCTTTTTGAGTCTCTCGAAAGTGCCTCTGCAGAAATCTATTATAAAATCTTCTTCTATAACCTCGTGTTTCGTCAAAGATGAGGTCGCGCATATGTTCTGTCCAATTGGTACAGAGAGAATACGCTAGCTTCAGGTTTTCCTCAATGCTTCTTAGTCCAGCGATACGACGCCTTGTCTGAGGAACGCGACTTTCTGTGGGACGGTCAGCACCATCCTGATAAATAGCGAGGCCGCTTTCCAGGCGCTCCACATGTCTCCAAACGGTATTCTGCCGTATGCTCCCGTGAAATTGACATCCTCGATGTCGGCCAATGTCGTCCTTGCAAAGCAGTTGCATGTTTACGCCTGCAATGCCCTACCTCCTAATCACCAGATCACCTGCAGTGATCTGATCATCCCCGATCCATTGGTGTTTTGGTCTTCAAGGATATTTCTTCTTCGGCTGGATCCCACCGATGCGGTTCACTCTGTCCCTCCCTGAGCAACTTTCAGGGAAATCAACATTCTTCGGGAGATTGACGTTGAGGGTATTTGATTTCACGTCTGAGAGCAGGCCGATAGCCTGAGACTATTGACTTTCGCACTATTTTGATTTTTTTTAGTTTATTCTTTTGTGTTTGTCTAAACATTTACCTCTTTTTGTTTTTTGTTAGTTTCTAGAAAATTTCCGAGAAACTTGATTGTTCAGATTTCCCGTTTAACATGATTACCACATGTATTTTAGGAAGCTCAATCGATTGTTATCAACCCCGTCTCTACCTTGCCTAGAAACCGAGACACGATCGATTTATATTATGACGTGTTGAAGGCGCTCCCTCGCATGAAAGTTTCCGAAGAACCTGATTACTCAGATTTCTCGTTTATCATGCTTAGTAAATGTATTCTGGGACGCTCAATCGATTGCTGTCAACCTCAGGTCTCTATTTTTCCTAGAACCCGACATATGATCGATTTTGTACTTTGACGTGTTGAAGGCCCACTCACGAAAATTCCCCAAAAAACTTGAGATCTCAGTTTTCCTGGTTTCCTTGCTTACTGGATGGAATTCAAACGCTCAATCGATTGCTATCAACCCCAGGTCTCTATACTGCCTAGAAACCGAGATATGATCGATTTTATCGTCGTTACGCGATCAAAATTATCCTAGAAACAGATCAAAAAGGAAAATATACGTTTATCCACTTGAATGACGAAAAAAGGAATAAAGGACGTAAACGAAGGTCTCGCGCGGAAAGAAGATTCTCGAGCGCGGGGAGCAAGAAGGTTTGCCCAAAAAAAGCAAGCTCATAACTTCAATGGACGTTACAAGCTCAAGATTATTTTGCGCCGTCACAGTTCATTGTAGAGGAGGATTAATTCTGCGCGGAAGCCAAAACAAGGGATTTCTGCGCAGGTGCCGTTATTCATTCTGAAGGGACCTTTGCAACCACTGAGGCACGGGCGAATCCTCTTTCAGAAAAAGACGGAAATTGGAGTTGATCAAGCACAATCCTTCCCTTCGGCTGGTTTTACTCCGAGTTTAGGAATTAAAAGAGGAGGACTTGAGAAGGAATGTTTTAGCAAGGACTCGTGGGCACACTGTATGCAGCTTCGCCTACGGAGCACAGAGTAAGTAAGGGGAGAAGTCCATTCCTTCAAAGGACCAATTGCGCCAATCAAGTCAAACTTGTAGGGTGCGCAAGAAGAGGTTTCCTTGCTTTGTCAAGCTTGGTTTTGTAAGATTACGGGATATAAGCGATTTGTCCGAAAATTTTATTTTTTCTTTCGGCGACGAGCGCCTATCTTTTGAAGGCCAATTTTACTTCTAATGATTTTGTCTGTGCACGTTTTTGACAAGAATTTAAACATAACACTTTGACTCCTTTAAATTGTAACGCAAAACACCACACAATTTTACGGAGCAGCATGTCGAAATCAATATCTTTGAATTCCCAGGGGGTTTTATTGACCCAGTATTGCGATATCCTGTAAACTCTTCTTGATAGGAGCGCGGGGTCAACCACAGTGGATTATTGGGAATCTTGCCAAGCTTGACAGCGAAGCGCTTGGAAAATTCACATCCATAGCGCAGTCAGTAATGGACCAGAAGAAGAAAATGAAAAGGTACAGACGCAGGTGGAAAGGGCACACCGAGCTTCGCATAGGGCGCAGAAATTAGCAAGAAATTAGCAATTGAGCTCGAAGCTCATCGCGTCAGCGCTCGGGAATACGTAGTGACGAACCAGGAAACGGTCGATACCGGACGGTGGGAGTTGCGAAACTAAAATCCCACCAATCTCCACCCCGACTTTCACTGGGAAAGTGTGGGAACTTGAAAATTTCTGGGCAAATTTTTCGCTGCAAATGTGCACAACCAACCTTTGAGCTCCCTACAAAAGTTTAACTACCTCATTAATGCGATTCGTGGAGAGGCACGCGAAACTATACGCAGGTTTGCGATTACGGAGCTAACTACGAGTGCGTGATTGAGTTTTTGCATTCCAAGTACGGCGATGAATCGCGCCTCGTATGCTGTTTACAGTCACGCCTTAAGGATGCGAAAGCACATAGCACGTCACTAGCAGGACAACGTTACCTGTTGGAGCTATTGATGCCCATGACGCAACTAGAAGGGAAAGGGATCCCACCAAACGGGTCCTTCCTTGCACAAAAGATTTTGGCAAAGTTTGCTAACAATATTCAACGCAAAAAGTTGGAATACCGCATGTCTTCACCTATGAGAGAAGAAATGTGGAAAGTAAAGGAAATTTTGGCCGTTATCGAAAAAATCATCGACACGGAAGATAGGATTAACCGCATGGTACATAATCTAGACAGAGACGAATGGACCCACACAGAGCCCACTCGTCGCGACAAGGCAAACTGTCCGAAATGCGCAACGCTAGAAGAGCGAAAGCATTTCTTTCGCGGAAACAATAAATGCCTAAATTGTGGAGCATCGGGTCGTAGGCCACAAAGGTAGACGATAACGAAGCTACCGCACTAATAGCGGCCTGATCTAAGACAGGCGACAGCTACACGGAAATTACAACGGTAAATGGTTTCAAGGGGTAACTTCCTTTTCTGGTGCGAACAAAGCAAAAAGGAGATAAAAATACAAAAATGGCTGCGAACGTCGCAAAAAACCATGGAATTCGGAACAAAGACAACGACGTCTGTTTATATGCGCCTGTTTGGCGGGCGATCAGCATAGTCAACATATGGATCAAAAGGCAAATTAACATCGAGTGAGAATGTCAAGTACCTACGCACGTGCTTCTGAGAATTTCGACAATTGGAGCGGTCTCTTGAAAACTTTGAACTATTTCATTCTCTGGCGAAAATACCAAACCTGTTTCTGAATGAATATACCATTGTCCACTGAGAAGTATAATAACTGACTAACTTACCAGTGACATAACAAAAAATAAGCCAATACGGCAATATAAGTAGTGTCATTGAGTTTCAATGGCCATCTGATGTGAGGGTGGGAAATACAGTGGTGGTTCATCTACAGAATGGGTCAGCGCATCGATGGATATTACTCAATAGTTCCTGTTGCATGCTGAATAAAAAAATAAAGAGGGAAGTGAAACTTTATCAAAACTTTTCGATTAACCTAATACATCCTACTAAGTGTTGCCATGTGAGGGAACGGTCACAAAAACCAATTTTGGCGATCTCTAATATCATACAGCATACTTTCAACAGTACCCCCAGTAGGAATAAGGAGAGATTAGGATATGTAGGAAATTCCCCACCATCAGATTATAGGTTCATGACGCCTATATCTGATAGCGTAGCGGGACGTGAGTTCATAAGTGGGTACAAAGAACACAGGGTATATACATATTTTATTACCTATATATATATTATATTATAACATGACTGGATGAAGGGGGAGGCCAGGACAAGTCGGCCAGAGCCGATACGATGGGCAAGCCACACGGAGCTAGACGCTCGAGATGTGTAGAGGCCAAGTTGCCGGTATCTGGCTCGTTTTATAGTGGCCCTTCATGCAATGCGCAAAAGGTAGGCTAGAACCTAGAATGCTCGGCATGCTCTATTAGCGAGTCCATACCAACCTCTGCACAAAGATATTAGTTCCAGTGTTCTCGTTCTGAGCCTTTGGAATTGTCTTGAACTTAGCCTGATGTTTCGCCAACAATGTTTTTTTTTCGCATTATAGAGGCTACAGAGGCAACACCATTCGCAACGGGACGCACGCCATGCATGCAGCTTACTGTAGCTAGCTGTTGACACACAGACACGTTTGGGCAGCTCGCCCGTGCAACTTTTGCCGTCACATTCTCGTCCAATCCCCAATATTACGACTTTTCTTTTGAAGCCATTATCTAAACACGCCGATTTTCGCGTCTACTCCGCCGTTTTTGCACCATTGAGGACTATCACTTCCATTATTCGTCGAAAACCAATTATTACGAAATTCTCGTGAATTGTGTCTTTGAAAGAGACAAGGTCTAGCTGCCGCCCTTCAAAAACGCATATTTTTCTTCTTGAAACCATGTCGCGTACATTCAGGTAGCAACATCGCAGCGTGGAGAAGCAGTGCAGAAATTGCGAACTCACCACAGAATTGTAGCTTTTCGAGCTTCAACTGAAAAGGCTCAGCATAAATGATTGTTCGATTCTATCCATCCTCCATTCTTCAATTATTTACATTAAACAACCACAACCGTAAAACTCTGAGAAGGCTTAATCGTGTTGTCACTTCTCAGTCCTCATACCTTAATATATGTGGTATTCCTCAAGAACAGAACGAGGATTTTTACAAGTTTCATCTGAGTATTACAATCAGAGAGCCCAAATCATGTTAGTAATCGACCATAATGATGTCCGGTCCGGCTCACTTGAGTGCGCACCAAATCAAGCTGAGATCTGATTTTAAATGTTCCGATCAGTTTCATTTGTTCGCGATAATTTTGGGGTATCTAATTAACGAGAATTGTAATGGAAGTCCAGAATTGCGGAAAAATAGCGAAGAAACGCAAAACATGGTATATTCAGAGGAAAATGAGGCCTCAAAAAGTAGTAAAATCAGGTAATGGACGGGAATCCGACAATGAAAGTTGCATGGAAGGGGTATTTGGACGAGCTGTCCAAATATGTATGCTATTTTGTATTGCTCGCTACAGTGAGCTGCCTGCGTGCAGCGTGTGCACTCTGGTACGGACGGTACAACCTCTGCAATTTTTACAGTGCAATGAGAACTCGTCCACTTTTGGATGTGCACGTCGGAAGTCCAGAATTGCGGAAAAATAGCGAAGAAACGCAAAACATGGTATATTCAGAGGAAAATGAGGCCTCAAAAAGTAGTAAAATCAGGTAATGGACGGGAATCCGACAATGAAAGTTGCATGGAAGGGGTATTTGGAAGAGCTGTCCAAATATGTATGCTATTTTGTATTGCTCGCTACAGTGAGCTGCCTGCGTGCAGCGTGTGCACTCTGGTACGGACGGTACAACCTCTGCAATTTTTACAGTGCAATGAGAACTCGTCCACTTTTGGATGTGCACGTCGCTACACGGTTACGTGACTACTTAAACTTTCTCTGCGTCCCTAACGGCAAGAGGCTAGAGCGCAGAGAAAAACACCCCGGGTGAAGCCTACGGCGGAGGTGGTGGGGGTCCCATTGGACAGGCTAGCACAACACTCAAAGACCACATCGAACGGGAGTGCGCCCGAATAGGGCAGAAAAATGACGCATCCGGCAAATTTAAAGGAACCGAGTTGGAGTAGTCCATAGGCCTCGCCACACCCAACGGCGGACTAGCCAATTCTCTACAGCCTAGATAGGGCATAACAGGAGTTTTGGGGCCCTTACGCCCTATCTTGGCGTTACAAGGGCCCCTTGTTCAGCTTTGCATGAGAATCACCGATACTCCTTTATAACGAAAGCAAAATATTCCCGGATGATCACTTTGATCACCTGGAAGGATGACGTCGTACATTCCTTTATGGTTGATGTTCGCGGAAGTGCCATTTAGCAGAGCACACAAACAGGAGGCTACTCCAAATCGCAAAGAGACAAAAACATGTAAAAAATGAACACAAAAAGATGTTGGAATCCTATAACAAGTGATTATTTATAACAAAAAGTCTACTGCTCTGCCAACTAGTATCACTGTCACTCAGAAACACATTGCACTGTATAGATTTCCGAAGTTGAACTGTTTGCAGACATTCTCCTTTCAAAACACGTCGAGAGCGTTCTGGGAAAAAGGTCTTCTCAAATGCCAATGAACAGGTTTTGTTAAAACATCGCCGATACTATTCGCAGTTTTCTCACAATTCAAGGTGCACGTTCCACGACCTTGTCGCTCGGTTCTTTTCGATGTTACTTCAGTTGAATCACCCCTTTCCTTCGTTTATCAGCGAATACGAAATCCATGGCCTTGCTGGTCGATCCTTGTCAATGTTACTCCGACTGAATCATCCGCTTTCCTCCGTTTAACAACCGAATAGGAATTCAGACCTGTTAAATCATACCGCAATGTGTTTCTTGAGTCACTTACAAAGTCTATTATTCATAGTCCTTACTGGTTGAACATGAAATCCACACAACCCACTCAACATTGCTCATAGTGTGTGTATATTTAAACCAATCGACAATCTGTTTCATCGACACATCTACAATGGCTTCTTTATTTGGGTTCGATTACTGTAAATGCATATTCGATTCAGTCACTATATTATCGTCCATTATTGATTTATTAATTGATTTATCTATTTGCTTATGCACACAGGGTGCCCCAACAAGTTGACTGATAATGACAGTTAACGTTAATCGATCATTTTTGGTTGATCGCTCATGAAAAAAGTCTATGAAATCACAACTGTTTGACTGCTTCAGGTTTATTTGTGAAGCCTTGACCAAGTTAGAACAACCTGATTCGGCTAGCGTTTGACCTCGTTCACCAGAACCTGGGTGCTAACAATTTAGTAAAGTCAACCCTACCATAAGGCATTAGACTTTCTAGTTAGACACTGTAGTTGAGTTCGAAAACAAGCTGAACAACCTGCTTAGATTGACCTTTTACGTAAAGGATACTGTAAAGAATATCTCATATTAGTAGCTGTAGATCATATGCGAATAATGGGGTGGACTTTGCTTAACTACATATAAGCTGATAACTATGGGACTCACTTAGATTGTGAGGGTTAGGTAAGCTGAACAAGCATGCGAATAGCTGCTCGAACCCATGACTCAATGCACTGACCCATGAACTCAAATGAAGCTCATACTCTTTATAATGAGTGAAGTCCTCGAAGGAAATTTTTGTCAATTATTGATATGAAGGTATTTGGTTTACACTACTAACAAGCATCTGAAAGTGAACGTACTTTACGTATTGGCTATAATGAAGCCTCCACAACTAGTGCTTGAGGGCTGAAAAAGTGAGCTATTTTTGCTGTAACTAGCGTTTTTTGTTTTCTTATGCGTATAAGCGGATGAATTTTCACTTACCGTGGCCAGATATTTGCACCAGGACCCAGCCGAACGCAATGACGCGCTGTGCGTACTCGTCCAAATCCCCACTCTTCTTCATTCTTCTGGTCTCAATCTCGTCCAGCCCCCTTCTTAACGTTTTTTTGAAGCCTTTTTTCACTTCGGAAACACCGATCCACGCAGTTCCTTCGCCTCCATCGCACTATTTTCCATCTCCCATTTATAGTCGTAATCTGGATTACCCAAGTTTATCGTGAACTGTGCCGTCAACGGCAACTCAGTGATTATGAGTTCAACATTCTTTACTCTGAATGCCAAGTCAAGGTGACTATCAGCAGTGAGAACCACCTTTATTGCATCTTGCTAGAAATTATGAATGTCGTATATTGTCGAGCGCAGGGAGACAATAATAACTTATCGAAGTTTGTTAAGAAGAACTATAAAAGCCCATAAAGCCCATTCATAAAGCCCGATTGATGGGGGAAGTTTGAATGTGCAAAAATTTCATCAGATTTGATCAACTACCTTGTGAACTTCTAAATTCTGTATTCATGACAGAAACCTTTGAGAAGCCTTTGATTCGGAGCCTCAAGCAATCTCATTCAAAAAAGAAAGATTCTGCAATGCCCTGAGCTGATCTTCATGTTCTGATCACATGGTTGTTTTTTGGAATCAATCAAGGGATTTTAAAAATGGCCTGTTACCAAGTCGTTAGAACTTCCTTGAGGGAACGAGAGCTCGTGAAGGGTTACGGTTTACAGTATACCCGCCCGTGCCCACTGTTCGTCACCCTCAGATCAAGTTCTTCTGAATAACAATTGGTTTATTCCGATATCAATAAAATGTATTGCAGTGAGTCACGAACTCTTTCAGATCAGGCCTAAGATGTTAAAATGGGGCCAACTCTACTACGTGTATCCAGTTTCCAATTATTGTCTTGAAAAACTGGATAGCCAATTCGAGAGTAGTGCTGAATCGAACCAGAACATAGTATCTCTCTAAAGTTGGCTGTAGTACCTCTTTGAAGTTGGCTGTCCTCCCCACTGTGGGGTCGCTCAGTCTTCGGAATGTCACAATCAGCTGCGAAACGACCTCATTCCAAATTTTCGACGCGTACGATTTCTTTGTAGTTGTAGAATTACAGAAGGGGTAAAAATTGGGTTATTGCTCCGCAAATGGTAGCTAACACACGCCCTGATCGAATCTCTGGTCGATTTCGCCCAGGCTAAGCAAGCCTTCCATTATGGTCGGCTGATTGGTACCAGACTCCAATACCGCACTACGAATTCGAATGGAAGTCGAATGCGTGGGCACATCTCTCTGACAGGATGGATTGACGTGCGGAAACTTTATCCTTTATAGCAACTTCTCTGGAAGTATTCAATGCTTTCCTTGGTCTGTCGAGTCATGAACGTTTTTACTATGTCGTCCACTTTTTGTCCTTCTTTCCAAATCCTCAAAAAAGCTTTAAACATCAGGGCCATATCTCCAGATCAATGTTTAGGTGCGCTTTGTGAGTCCTCAATAATTACTTCTCGGGTTTCTAGGTGAATGATCTTTACCGACAAGCAAACCTGAATTTTCAGGAAAAAATAGTCGCTGTAGTTGTGAACTACTCAGCCATCGAGAACAGAGTATTNTAACAATGAGTTGCTTGAGGAACTATGCCTATTTCTTGTGCAGCTCTATGCCGACGTTGGATTACATTGACCATAATCAATCCCTGGTGTTTGCCTCATTTTACTCGATTTCTATCAGAAAAACTTCTTTGTGTATGAACAGCCTTTGTTGCATGGCCTCAGACTGGTTTGCATGGTTTTAAAAACCAGCGAATTACATTGCCTTGGCAAGTCAGCGTGTACGTCAGGCTGTGCAGAAACACCTCCTTGCCTCAAGAATTTGCTCATTTTTTGCGAAAAGTTTCATTACCTGAGAAATGTCAGCCAAACATTTTCTTCCTTCCTTGTTGCAGCCTCTCTTTTCTTTCTTTTGTTTTGTTTTTACTGCATCTACAGTTTTGGTAGATTGCCATTCTTATACTCGGATATTTGACAACTTCAAGTGATGATAATTTTCTAATTACTATTTCCCAAGTAAAGGTAAACTCTCTTGAATGGTATCCTTGCATGTCTTCACGGTTGTGTATTAACGGAGTGGAATGATCGAATTGGTTCGAAGAACTGATACAACGCTCAATCGCCGTCGGCCTTAATACTGTTATGCACACTCGAGCTTTCTAGTATACTGTGTCATCTGCCACGACTTCCTAGAAAAACTATTCCATTTCCTGTCGTTTAGTGGTCGAAGTACCGTGAGTCTACTTCCTTGCGTTGCCCAGTTCTCCATCAATGGCGTTGTATGAATGTTCGTGGATGTTCTCTTACCGTTGCGAGTGCGCTCGACTGTCGCCTTTGTGTGGGTGTAATGATGTTATTTGGTGAATGACAATCAGCGAACTTAATTGTGACTTCGAAGGATGCAGTAGAGGTCAATGCCGTTTCTGCGATGAGCTCTCTGCTTGTAGGTGGACTTTTAGAGGGAAAGGCAATCGACTGGGAGAGCTTTTTCGCTGTCAGTACTCATCCACTTCCAAAACGCCCAGATAGGGTTGATTTTGTTATGCAATCACATTAGCTAGTATGACTTTGCACTCGTGAAATCAGGCAAAACTGATTGGATAATTCGGAGGTCATAAACCTCTTAACCTTTGAGATCTTTCGTCCTCTTTTCAATCCTTTTCAGTCCTCTCTTAGAGAACAAATCACTATTGAAAAGAAATCAACAAGAATCGATGAGTGAAGTGCTCGCAAAAACTTCTCACAACAGGAACTTCTAAGTACAAGTAGTTTGTCCTGATTGAACAATACTAGTCAATGAACTTTTCAAAAAGGGGTGGCTGTGTCTCAAATCAGCTGTCATGGTGCGGGAAGATGCCCAAATATGTACGACTTATCAAAAAGATTGCTTTTTCCGGTGAAGCGTTTTGTTTATTCAATACTGTTAATCTTTGAAACAACAGCTTTTGATCTGTTTTTATGCTAATTAGCAATGATAGTCCACTCAGAGTAGAGTTTCTTCTTCGAAATATCGTTTTTGTTGAGAATTTGGAGAATTTCTTCACCCGTCGATCTCCTTCGAATAATTTGGATTTGTTTTCTTATTAACTTGCTCATTTGCTCAATTGCTCACTAATTCATTTGAGAGACATATGTACGTGCATAGTATTGCACTTTATCGAACTTCAGGCTTGATTATGGATGAACCAGAAAACTAGTGATGTAGTACAAAGTAGCTTCGAGACCTAACCAGATCGAGCAAATTTGCCATCCCTTCACTATCAGCACTTGGTAGTAGCTTGCCTGGAAGTAGAGGAACTGACAGCCATCATCTACAGGTTATTGCATAGGCCACATACACATCCAAACGTCATTACGCCCTTGTAAGTGAAAGTCTAGGGCCTGTATGCACACCTTCGATCGAGACACAAGTCCGACTTCTTGCGTTTCGATCGGAAAAGCTCCAAGCCTTGACTCAAAGAGGGAGAAACGTTAATCGCTTCAATTATTATGAAACATAGTACGATGCTGCTTCGACAGCTCAAGTTCCTTCTTAATACAGCCTGCTCAGAATAGGACAGATTATCTGTGCATCAGTATCCACCTCACACTAGAAAGACCTACAGAACGAGTCGCAAGCGAGGGTCTCATAGAGAGCGTGGGTCCATGGAGCATAGGTTCAAACTCGTCATACTATATTATTCATGGTTTTACATCAGTGGTGCGGTTCTTTAAACAGTAAAATGAACGCCTTCTCTATAAGTCTGTCTTCATGCCAAGTTAGGGGAAAGCGTAAAAAAAGTCAAACCTGTTTGTTGATAATGAATCATTTTCAGGACAAATAGATCCCGACAATATGTCAAGATTCGTCTACTTTATTTACCTGTTTTCAGTTTCCGTTACTTAGCTGTATTGTTCGACACAAGCGCTGAAGAACCCTTCGAATTTCCATGTGTTGTGCTACTTTCTACGACTGTTAGCACAGCGTGATTCCAAAAATCTAGCTATAAGATTTCTGCATGAGTTTTGCTAATATCCTCTTTAATCACAGCCTGTTCTCCTGTAAAAGGATAAAATCTCCTGGCTTTAATCATCCACGTCTGAGGGATGCGCTTCGCTTGCAACTTTCCATTCAGATTTGTAATGTCTCCGGGGCCCATACAAGGACTCGGTTGCCAACTGATGTGAGAATCAGTGCTATTATCTTCCTAGACGAATTTTGCAAGGGATATTTCACCTAGAAGGGATGGAAAGCTTGGTTGACTAAACCATTTCCCCTCGATACTGCTTTTCATAAGTATAAATGAAATCTAATCAACCTGGGCGACATTAACTGCTCTTAAGCATTCTACTAGGAGGTTCGCGTTGAATGCCGAGATGAGAGTGATAGGCATCACTTAAAAGCAGGGGATGTCGCTGCTCTGTTCTACTTCGATGATATTCATGAATTGTTACCGTAATTTATGTCTGAACTGTATAATCCATTAGCAAGCATTCTAGCCTGATTGAATCCTCAGACCATGTATAACAGTGCAAATATATTGATTTGATACGATATGATTTACGATTCTTTGCGAAGGCAATTCTTCTGTTTTTGTTCGGGCATGAAAGAGGCCCAATTGGCCGGAGAAGACTGATTGACAGTTTTTCTTTGTAGGCTGAGTCATACGTTTCTACAGTGCACATAGATGACGGACCATTACGGCAATGTGAACAGATTTAAAGATCCCGGTCATTGAACCATGTTTGGAATACATTACGTTTCATTGCAGAGTTGATGATTCAAGCGCTCACCTGTAAATTTATTTTCCAGAGACGTTTTTAAGAGTCGATGCTTTCGCGTTTCAATGGTTGTCCTTGCGCGTACCTTTTGCCTAGAGGCTTTTGTCTTTTTTGGGTGCTGCTCTTCTGAGCTCTTCAACAGTTTTCTGCTCTTTATAAACTAGTATTGTAGTATAGCGTAGGGAAGGTGAAATGTATGACAGTTTTAGTCAAGGTCACGGCAATCCACCTTCGTCCATCTGGCAATAATCCCGTACCATCGCAAGGTGCACCGTTTGTGCTGGTGCTACCACTTCATTCCGTTCGTTTGTTGATTTCGTCGAGATCCTTTTTTATCATTGCCTATTCTTTGAGGCACAGCGTGGACACTTCCCCTGGTCCTCCTAAGTCTTTGCTTCCCCTTCCGAATGATCCAGTTGCCTTTACAGTACTTGTTCATACTAGCCTAGACCCATGTGAACAATCTCAGTTCAGCAGAACAAATTGCCCACCATAATTCTTTCCTTCTTTCACTCATACGGACCAGCACTTACGGAAACGGAGCGTTGTGAACCTCACCACTGTCCGATGTACATAGCTTTACTTCGAGCCCCTGAGCACAGGAGAGAGCACCGAAAACCTTTCCTTTTCATTAACAATGCCACGTTTGATCGAGCTTCTTCATGCCCTTCTAAGCTACCGTCCGTGGATATGTCACTGCCCAGGTAAGGGCAAGTATGCTCTTTTGATGCTTTTTTAAAGATGGTCTGCATTGGCTCTGCGAACTCTTAGGAGCTTCACATCCACCCCAATCGCACCATCCATCAGCACAATTTGCCATTTCTGTAACGTCTGTTTTTTGTTTCAGAGTATATGTATCATATTTATTGTGAGAGTTGTGCCATCAGCTCTTAGGTGGTCTATCAGGATGGCATCGAATATTAGTAGGAAAAGAAATGTGCTCATAGCGGAGTATGTGCATGGAAATGTTCTTTTCTAGTAACGTTTGAGGAGCCTTAGCGGTGACGTTTGCTGCTTCTGGAACGCAACTTCTAAACCTATGCAACTGTGTTAGACCTACTGTAGGCGTCATTGATAGGAAAGGATCATGTGATAAAGAACGTTTCCTTCTCTCAGCGCTTCGCACAGTCCTGAACTCCGCTTTCCACAACCGCTTTCTCAAAGACTGTTAACCTTTTATAGATTACGGAAGATTAGTTCACAGGATCCACGCTTTATAGGTTTCACGTCTAAAGGTGGACAAGGCATCCGTTGCAGAATTGTCCTCGCTCCGTTCTAGTCAGTTAGTTACTCCTATAACTCTGCAGCATGCACAGTCAGCATTAGTAATGGTATTGGGTTGTAAGGAAAGTTTCTGCCAGTTTTTGAGACATCTTTAAGTCAGAATTTCTATAAAACAAATCTATTCACTAAATAATATATCGTCCATTCATTCTATTCAGTAATGGTTCGGCATCTTCCTGTAGTTTCATTATCCCACTTTTATAGAAGGTTCTAGACTTAGAACCGAAAAACCCTCCCAGGTGCCTTTTGCAGTTCTTCAGCGGATTAAACGATCTCCATCCAAAGAATTCTGGAGGAACCTAATAAAGTGATCGTTTGATAGTCCTCCGTTTACATGAGTTTCAGAAATAGCTCATTTTTTGTTTCGTTTGAGCAACGAGTCGCTCACGGAAGCGCTGTCGATCACATCGTTCGTGAGGTACCCGCACATTAGGGCGCTTGACGAAACCAAGTTCCAGCAAATGGTCATCGATTGCTGATTTCGGAACATTGAGCTTGAGTAAAGATTTGGCGATTCGTTTCGATTAACAATCCGATTTGGTCTCTCTCAAGTAATAACAGCCTTCCTGAGCGCTGTCGATCTTCGAGGATGAATTTACTCTGTTTTATTTCGCGAATCACTCACACACTGTACATTCGCCTAGAGCGCTGTATACTCAACCGTTACGAACCTTTTCCTCTGCTTGAGCCGAGTTTTCGCCCTAGAAAAAAAAACATCAGATGACGAATATGCAGGCAGTGGTCCTCAATTTTCACATGAGTCCTATACAGACAGAGTTTGAGGAATGTTAACAGGATCCCACAGGGATATAGGAGAGGACTCAGCCTTTCAGAAAATATATAACATTATGAGGCTAAATCTATGATTTTTTGTACAACAATTGGTAAAGCCAGGGTCTCAAAAACGGCGGAAACTTCTGGGACAACCCAATATTCAGAACACTCTATCGCGTCGTTCCTCTACATGAGGAGGGGGATGGTATGTAGCCCTACTTCTCCACCCATGCGAATTACTTCTTTCAGCAATTACAAGATTCAAGAAGGGGGTGGGCTGATTAATTCTATGCTGAGCGCCTTCCATGTATCCCATATTGGTTTGTACGTTGTACTCGCTTTATAACTCTTTCAATTAAACCGTTCCACGCTGCCTTCAAATCCAACCCTGGTCTCGCACGTTTCACCATTCACAACATTACTTCTGTCACATAAATAGATTATTTTGAGGCATCGTCTTTCATGAATCATCGCCTCCCAGCTCTTTCATTATTAATCCATTTGATTTATTCGACTACATTGTTCTTGTGCAACATAAATGTCGAGTCGATGAATTGAGCGCAGTCCTGCATTAGATTCTGAATAAGTTGCTAACCACTTGGTTTTCCTGTTTGGTTTCGCTAACAACTTCGGGAGTGGTACATTGTGTTGACATTGGGGGGATTCAATGAACGTATAAATTTTCAATTCGAATGCACATGAATTACTAACAGGTTGTTACATCGTGTTTGCATTTGTAGACTATCAATGTGTCTTATTTTGTGTTTAATTGTGCAGCTCTGTATAATTTTCCTCATCAGATGTTCCAGCTGTCGTCGTTTGCATTCTCATTGGGATGGCTACTTATCGCAGGAATTGTCGAATTAATTCTTTCACGACCACCTTTCGGATTCCATGATGCAGGTAAATTCTAGCGGTGACTCGTGTAACCGAATACCTGAAAAACCTCTCAGCCACTAGCAAACTCTACTGCCAGCAGATCGGGTGCGGTACTTCTTCCCTTACTAAAATGTCGCTGGATGAATAGCAAATGCTGTTTATTGAGGAAGTCACTGGCAAGGGTGAGACGCGCGTGGTTTCTTTGATGCCGGCGTGAAAATCAACTAGGACCTGTACTCAGAGAGCATACTGATGTATAAATGAAAAACTGGTCCGACCCCGCTCCTCGAAACAGCTCGAAATCTTCCAGCAGGTCGATTCTACAGCCCACAGAGCCAAGCTCGCCTGGGAGTGGTGCCTGCGCTAGCTGCCCGACTTCATTAGCGAAAGGAATGGCCATCCTGCTTCCCAAATCTTAAATCATAGATCTTAAATCCATAGTATGGTCCCTGATTAGAAGGAGGGCAGTTGGATTTGCAGTACCAGTTTGGAGTCCTAGAAAGCAAGAA
>UZAF01020757.1:0-11888 GCA_900617895.1 Haemonchus placei | reverse complement strand
GATTAAAGTGCTTTTCGAGATTCCCTCCAAGGTGAGCCTGTGGCTTCCAGGGATAGCACGGGAGATGAGTCCGGTCAAAAAACGACCTCGGCAGGGCGTTATAAGGGCTTCAAAACCGGCCTGGCCGACGTAAACACCTGGAAGTGGCCGTTTTTGACGTCCTTGTCAGTGAAGTCTATGACGCCGACGATTAGTGCGCTTATGAGGGAGACACCCAGACACTTACAGAGACATAATCTCGTGCAGCTCCTTTTAGTACTTCTGTTTTTTAAGCCTCCAATTCTTCCGTACAGCTTCAGGCTGAAAGAAGTACCGGGAAGGTAGGAACGGTAAATTTTCTTTTTGATAGTAGCTGTCGGAAACTAGGCGCTAGTCGAAGGGAAAAAGCAATGTTTGGAGAACAAAAGCTCAGTGAAGTTTATTAGATAACAATAGATGGCTGCTTCAAAATAACTTTTCTCCGCGAATTCATATTTTGTCGCATAAATAAAACTAAAAAAAATCAAATAATTCATAATTTCAATATAACGGAAAGTCAATATGTCCATATTCTGTGGTCTAGTCGTTTACGTCCTTCATGGGATATCTGGATATATCCAAAATTCAATGTTCACTGATCTCGAAAAAAAATGAGGCTCTACCAGGACTAAACTCAAATTCTTTGCTGAAGGAAATCATCGCTCTCACTACAGGTTACATTCCTCCTTGAACCTCAGAAGTACACGAAAAGTCTTGATCAATAAATTACAGTAAGACAGTAAAACACAATAAGGCAATATCTCAGTGGGACCGAACAATGATTTTGTTCAACTGTTTTACTTGAGCGCGTTCCGCTTTGTTACAGTAATCATAAAAAGGAAATGCTGATCGTTTAACCCATCATCCTTAATTTCAAAGCACCGCAAACTAATAGTTCAGGGAAAATTTATCTAATTTCAGTGCAAGACAGATTGACGGATACGAGGATAGGTTGTCCCTATCCCTTGTATGGGAATATGAGAGATAACGCNGCTATTTCCACGAGATGTGCCAGTGTGCACTGTCGTCCTTTGCCTTGAAGGAACGTGAGCAGGTTTTCCTGCATCAACTCAGTCACTATCAGTATCGGTTGATCCTTTGTACAGACTGCATACAGGGTAAGTAGCTTAGGATGCCTGAAAAAGAGCTGTGCGGTTTGGATCAGCTGCCTCTGAAGGACACATACATCTCCGAAATCTCCCAGATGACTTGGGCACCTACCGTAATGGGTCAAAGCTGGCTATACCTCTTCCTCCTCCTCTGCCTCCACCTCCTTCGGTAGGTAATCATTACCACGAGGCCTACATTCGAATCCTTCGTGGAAGGGAATCATCAGGATCACTATGCATTTGCATTCCTTGAATCTTGGAGGTATAGGAATCTGTCTCAATCGAGACGAGGTTGTGCGGGTGGGGCCAGAGGAAGACAAGGGATTTTCTTTTTCCACTTAAGCTCATTTCCCTTTAACTTTTCACACGATTTACAAGCTTGTTGTTTCGATGAATGGAGGGAGGCTCGGTAAACTCGGTGATGCTCTTTGGGATATATTCTTTAGACTCTGTAGAGGCCTGTTCCTTGAACTTCTGTGTCAAGATCCGAACGGATGATAATNAAAATGAGCGATAGCTCGATTTTCGGTTTGCGCAAAGTAGTTTTCACTGAAACGGATACTCAGCAACATCATTAGGCGTGGGGTGAAGTGTAGTCGAGTGTAACGAGTACTTTGTTCTGTTTACTTAGTTTTGGATGGTTTCCAAACAGTCACATTTCGTCTGGAGAGTTGTTTGCATTTGCGTTGTTCAGCTTCTTCCAGCTTAATGTGAACGTTGGGTGACCTATGCCTACAGCCAATACCCCACTGAACACTCCCGCTAAGGGGAACATTAGGTTAGCGGTCATCCATCCAGAAGTTCCGTAAGGTAGTCTGACCATCAGGCTGGTGACCGTCCTTGTACTCGTTTGACGTCTCGAGGAGGCCTAGTCACTAATCGCCGTGATTCAACTGTCACCAGTAATTCGTTTGAGGTGCCCGACCCACATTATCTTCGACTTCCTAGCGAAGTAACGGTGTCCTCGATCATCGCCTGTTGACTGAGCTCGGAACTCGGGATTCCCCTCTGCACTTGTGTGTATCGGGACATTACGAACATTGTCCTTCCCATTGTACGCTGATTTGCTCTTACTGCATGCTCATCCTGCTTGGGCTGAGTCCGAGGCCAAGTCTCTGAAGCGTAAGTCAAGGTAGGAAGGAACCCAATGTTGAAAAGACGGGCCAAAAACTCCTACTAAGAAAAACCGACTTGGGGCTAATCCTGACAGCCATCAGTGACCTAGTTGAAGTCATTTGAGGAAGTTGCCTCTTCCTTGTGGACATTTTGCCCAACAATGTACCTTACCTCAGCTTCTTCATGATGTGGGCTTCAGCAAGGAAATCAGCCGGATCTGCTGTGCCCGATTTCAACTTTTTCACGGCTACTGGTACCGTACTGTTCCAACGACCTTCCCACACCTGCAAACAAGTAGTAAAGAGGGTTGTTCAAATCGGAATAACACAACACTGTTAATGTTTATCACAAAACAAATAAATAGGGGAGGTATGCGCAAATTCGCCATTGTTGACACAACCACTCATTCACGACTTTTCAGAGCATTTTACTTTTTCTTGGGCTATCACTAGCTCTTTCTCTTTGGCGCAACTGGGAAGAATGAAGGTTTTTTAGAGTATAGCTCGAACCTCTTTCAGAATTAGGTATGCGCTCTCATTTCATTCAGAACCGTGAAGGCATTTAATCATATGTAGGTAGCTATTTGGTAAAGGCGTTTATCTACGGATCACTTGGCAGACTAGTCTTTTAGTTTTTGTCATCCCAGACAACTTTCACCTACCCATTGACGCCTCTGTAATTCCAGGAGATAATGCATTGGTCTCCAATCGAACCCCCTAGCCGCACTGGTTCTAATTGACGACACCAACTGTGGCCTCGCTTTCACCCTGCACTCAGAAGTCCAGTCCACGCCAAATTCCCGAGCTAACAAATGTCCTCAAGATCGCCCACTTATGTTCAACTAACGTGGCAACTTTTAGATTTTTTATTTGTCGTGTTTTCAGTAGTGAGCGTAAATCGGAGGACTCAAGGGAGGCATCGTTTCCCCCCCCCCCCCCCCTCCCCATTAGAAACATCCATCCTCTGCGCTATACCATAGCACTGCTTTTCACCCACGGTCCCCTTATGCGAGCTTCTCGATCCTGAAGCAGGTTCCACGAAACACACTTACCCTGTCATAGCCGAAAGCGCTTGACAGGTTCCACGATACACGCTTTTACCGTCATAACCCAAAAGCGTTTGTGGGCAGGGAGATTTTCCGCCCTAGGGGCAGACTATCCAGGGTAAACTGGGCATGATATTTGGGCCATAGCATGCTTACAATTAAGGTCAAGCATGGCGCGTCACGGAAAACGACCTTGATAACTACCTACAATTTCCTCAAAACACCATTAACACCATTAACACTACGTCTTCGAGAAAGATGCGTCGAATATTTCACAAATGTACGGCTTTTCTTTGGAATATTTCGGCAGTTTCCTTTTGTATGCACATAACATACACGGGGTTCTCATGGTGCGACAGTCAGTTAAGTAGACCGAGACTCATCTTCGACCTACTTCTTTTCGATTTGGAAGCGTTGGAACGAGACGTGCACAGATCCGCTTAGCAAGGGCTTCGGGGCCAAACACTTGACATGAGTTACGATGGGCTTCAGGAGCGAAGTGGCCGGATTAAAACTCGTAAAATGTACTTGTCTAATATGGAATTCAATTCGGTCATCATAGGATCAAGTAAGCACGGAAAGGGGACCAGTTTAGACGCACAAGTGGGCAGTGTCCTTCTTGTAGCATAATTCCATGGAGATTTCTAGAACATCACGGAAATTCTGAACCACTACTAAATTTTCGGTCATCCTTTCCGTACCCGTACGTTCCCTTTCCGTTTCCGTACCTAATATCAACCCGATTCCCAAAAGGGTGTCCCCTAGAGAAAGAATGTACGATAGTTCCACAAGGGTCCAACAAAAGTCAAAGTTGCTACGTATAAAACCCATCTGGGCTTCTGTTAACGTTTTCCCGAATACCACCTCCCCCTTCCCCCCCTCCCCCTAGGAGCAGTTATGCGACCCATTCGGGTTGGCAAGAGCCTCTTTAATAAATGGGAATCTGTTTGGCTTATCCATAAAGCTATTAACCCTACTTGACCATATGAGATAATTCAACCCGAGCGATATCTGCGGGACCGTTAATTTACGTACGCGGGTGTATTCATGCGGGTGCATAACCGCCAGTAATCCGGTCAATTCCCTGTACTTAAGCCATTGTTGTGTACGCATGTATTCGGACATTGCACGGAACGGAATATAATGGCACCTGGATACCTCAGTGATATACAAAGAAAAAGGTAGCACCTATTTGTCACCCACATCGTCCTGAAACACAATCTCACCCATTTGTTTTGCCTACTAATTTGATAATTCACTTGTTTACTAATTTTAGTCCAATTATCCACTTATTTCCTTGTCAGGTGAGTACCATAAGATTGGATCCTCCTCGATCAGGATGGGAAACCGCAGAAAAGTCGCCAAAAGGAAGCTTCTCCTCATATGAGGGTAAGAGAGGCGCGGAGGGGAGTACTCGATGTTGTGCTTCTTTGCCTGAATACGACCCCACTTGTAACTCTTCTACGTCTAAGACCTAAACCATACCCTTTTAGTAGCAAAGTAGGAACACAGTGAGTTCATAGTGGGTCCCTTAAAGTCTCCATGTCATCTATTCCTTTATCCACAGTCCTCATAGTAAACTTTCCTCTTATTCTCTCCCCCCCCCCTCCTAACGGTCTCCTGTGTAAGAATTCCATCGTCACAAAATGTGTCCTGGGTGAAACGATTAGGATTAGCCTAATCAAGCCATCACTTCTCTGTTGAGTGCTTAGGGAACAGTACGTAGCAGTAAACAGGTTTTACAGTAATGGGACTGCTCCATTATAAGTGGGAGCTACTGCCCACAAACGTTTTCCACCAAGTAAATCGTTCATGATCACAGGTTGCGGGCAACTTACTGGAAGCCCGGGTGGTTGGTAACTTACTGGGGAGATGGACAAACAACCAGCTCCCCAGTAAGTTATCCCCACATCATGACCTGGTTCTAAATAGTCCTAGTGATAGATGAGTCCTAGAAATAGACATTTTTCTCGCATCGATTCGATGATGTCTGAAAAATGTCTCTATTTAGGACCCATCGATCACTCATTTGTCCTTCCCTTCCTGGTACATCGTATCAGTACGAATTTATCGCGAAGCACCCGATAAGATCTCTAAGCTTCGAATCCGGTTTGGGAGGCGGTCATGCGGGAGAAGGGAGAGAGCGAGAGATTAATCACGAAGGCATTTCCCATGAACATCGTTGAATCATGGCCTTCAACGACCATCTGCATCGGGCCGACCTCGATTTCTATTTAATTCCCATCCACTAGAGAAGCGTGATGTCGCCGCGTCTAAATAGGCTGATCCTCTCGCTTGCCCCCGCCTGAGCGAAAAAAAAACCCCTCTGTGATCGCATTTCATGCGTGCGGGCGATTAGCTAGTCGGCATGGGCGGAGCCACTGGGGACAGTTTGATGTGTGACGAGGAAAACTGACCTCTCCGAACTGACCGGCCCCAATTTGTTTGATGAAGAGAACCGAGCGCCGATCGATTTCCCATTGATCGTCTGCAATTGAAAACCATGAGATACGGTATGGGAATGAAATGAGATCTTTGACAAATAAAGGAGAACTCGGCCGTTTTTGTGGAAGAAAAGGACGTAAAATGACGTGTCCCCTCCCACTTTACTCTAACATTCTGAGACAAAAAAAATCGAGAAAGAGAAGACGTGAAGGAAGATCTTCAGATTGAAAGTGGTAAACTGATCTCTTTCCCTCAGTGAGATGGTGGCTGGAAGGACCAGGTAGTTCGTGAACCTCCAGTACTTCGCATAGATACTCACCAGGGTTGAAGGAATGTCCCAGCACACTTCAATTGCTGTCAGAAAGGTAATTGCCCCCAACATTCTCCTAATTCTTCGCTTAATCCGCTTTATTCTGTCATTTTCCCAGGTTTCCCTTGTCTGCTGGATTTATCTATGAAGACATAATGAAGAACGAATTGATTTCTCGGCCAGGGTGATCACTCTAAACGCAACCTTCAGCAGTTAGTGAAACTGACGTTGATAAGAACTGATAGCGCCGTTTTTGATGAATTGCAGAGAGAAATTGCGAATTCCTCGGCACCCCTCATCCTTGACCTGATTTCAGGGTGCCGATTGATTTCTTTAAGTTTGTAAGTTACTCAAGATGGAAAGCGAAGAGCCATCTCAACGAAAAAAAACCGAAAATTGGTCCCCAAGGATGAGTTTTGCAAGTGGGATCGTCAAGAATGGAAAAAAAACTTCCTACGTAACTTTTTTTCACGCTTATCAATAAAAAAATCGAAATTCGGTCATTGCAAAACAGTAAATTTAATGCGAATGGACTGCGTCTGGACGTTTTCGGGATGCATCTGTTTCACATCACCCAGTTTCCAATGCATTCTTGAAAATAGGTAATCGCAAGGGCTCCCGGATGTCCTGTTCCGGCCCAATTACATGGAAAATTAGCGGAAGTTTGCGCTGCGGCTGAGTTTGGAAAAATGTTCTTTGACCTGCACCAAGCGTTTTCATCGCCTCGAACTGTTGCTGGGAGCATTCCCTTCCGTTTTCATGCCCACAGCATCTCGTCTATTTAACCCTCAGAACGTTTTAATTCTTCAAGTGTAAACTGTATGATTCACTCTATGGCGAGGTTTCCTGTTTGCAGAAGAAGGCTACTTGTCCTTTATGGTCGAAAAGATCGCCCCATTAGTTCAGGTAACTCGAAGGATGAACAAATAAAGGGGAAACATGAAAATGAACTAACCGTAAGTGAAAGTAGATGTTTGTGGTACTTCGTATTTCACACATGGTTTTGTCAATTTCACACACAGGCCATCTGGATCGACACTATAATGAGCGATGAGCTCTTCCAATGTGCTAAACGGTCGACGCCTTGCGATAAAATATCCACCCTGATCCAGTTGACGAATTCGATAGTGTTTTATACAGTCTTCTTCACGAACTGCAACGGAAAAGATGAGTATTGATTGGAAATCGTTAAGGTTACAATAAGTCTTTTTTCGCACAGTCACTTCAACAGAAACTGGCCACACTGTCTACAAGATATGGGACAATGGTTTACCATTCCCCAAAATCGGAATCACCCGCTTCCTAGGAAGAACCCAGAAAGAATTAGTTTTCCCAGATCGTCGTAATGCTTATCCGGCGATAGCTTCCGAAAACCCAATTCCCACAGGTATCTTTTTCATTCCGGGGTAAATTTCGTCATGACACCGGGAAACTCCTTTAGAGGGACACGGTTCAAAAAGAAAAACTCTTGCTTTCCGAAAAAAAGGTCTTCATCTCATCGCTCCCAGATATTATGTCAAGATCAATCAAAAGTATGGTGGGGAATGCGATAGTGAGACTGAAAATACCAAAAAAAAACTGTGACGACAGCACGAGAACTCGAACAGAGATCGTAACCGGCGTAAAGAGACGTCGACTAGAACTGAGCTCAGTAAATGCCGATTACCACCCAACAGAAGTGAAAGAATGAGACGGATACTCAAGTATATGTACTCGCATTACGTAGTTAACCCAGACCGTATAGGGGCCCTACAATGGTCAGCTTAAACGGTTTAGTCATCCAGGTGGCACTGTTCCCGCAACTCTCTCAGACACTCTCATATAGCTGTATCTCTAAGGTTCATAGATAGGTAAATGGGCCAGTTCCATGCCAAAAAGTGTAGGTAGGGTAACGCTAGCTGTCGGAATGTGGCAGAACTAGCAACGCTGTCATTAACACTCCATAAGAATGAGAAAGAATGTAGCTATGAAGTAGGAAAGGTGAATAAAGGCAGAACAAGTCGTTAACGATCTGAAGCCCTGAGTGTCACCACTTTACAGGTTCTCCTCTACAGCTCCCAGCTCCTCATGCTTTCTCAGGGATTGGGAAATCGATACCCATATCTGAACTCGATCAGAAGGGATAAAACAGTGACGACAGGTGTTCACATACACCGCTGTATGTGTACACAATCCCATGCGCAATCAATGGTCGTTACTATGTAGGTAGGCACCCCATGGATATCCATAATCTAGTCCTTTGTTTACTACACTGCCTCATTACTAACACATCTTGCGATTGCATGAAGAATTTGTTGCCCAGAAAACACCGAACTCTCTCATAAAACTGCTCCCACCATCCGACCCACAGTAATTTCTGGGAAGAAAATGGTCCCAATCTTATTTGTGGCACAAGGGGGTCCTAATCCTGGCACATGATCGTATGACTCGATCAATAAGTAAATATGGCTCAACCTTTGGAATTTGCTTGAGGTCCGGTCAATGTCAAGTGCCGTCGATGGCGTTTTTCAATCCTCAATCAACTAGGGTTTCCTTCTAGAACCACCTAATTATCCTCAGAAGGATCTGGCTCACCTTGTGAGACCACGACCCATCGATATTTGCCTACTGTGTCCCCTCAAGCTCTTCAGAAAGAGTGCAAGGACCAAATTGTAAGAAAATATGAAGGTGGAGGGGGTAATACGGCGTCAGGGTGTCTGGGGACGGACGAGGGACAAGGGAAGGACAGGCAAGCTCAGCAATTTCGAGGCCATTCATAGGCTCTACAAACAAAGGAGTACATTTGTCAGACGGATCCATCGAAGCATGGAAAAACGAGAAAACGTCGAAATAAACAAATCAAATTATGAAAAACGAATGTAACTGGGCTTGGAAACCAGAAAATTCTATCTAAAGGAAAAGCAGAACCATAAAATTCAAAATCTGGCTATAAAACTGATTACTCACTTGATAAGGACAGGTCATTTTGACGACTTTCCGAATTCCTCACTAAAAACGATCCATGCTCGTTTTCAGGCAGTAAAAGCGCCTTTTCAGCATCTAATCGTCGGAGTTTACCAAAGTACCACCTGAAAATGACTCGGGAAGAACTTCTTCGAACCCTGGAAGCTCATTCTTATCAGAAGTATAAACACATACGGTTGTGATTCGATGCTTTTCTCTCTGGCCACGTAATTACTAGGAATATAGCCAGTTTTTCCTGTAGCTTTATGTCGAGCAAACCACCAATCACCTTGTGTATCGTTAAGAATCTCCAGCACCTGGAAGGAGCAGGGTGGACCGGATTAGAGTCGAGAGAGTCAACACAATAAAGAGGAGATGGCCCGTGTGTGGAGGCAATCCATTGATTGTCGGTTTGTTGAGGGCTGAGGGTAATATTTGCCCAACACAGTTCAGACTTCCCAATAAAGTAAAAATCGCTTCTTTTTTGTACGTCGGGATGACTCCTACAGTAAACAGATGTCTACGCAGCCAGCTGTAAAGTACTTGAGCGCGATTTTTTCACGATGTATGAGAGGACAAATCGATTGCACCAACAAATTACCAACTTCCATCCAAAATAGTCGGAGTGGGTGGATGCGCATCTCGCCTTCCCATTAACTTGCAAAGGCCACCACCGCTCCCAGATGGCTCTGACACCAATCGAACGACACCTAATGACTAAAAGGCCTGATTGGGCTGGTGAGTTCCGATTCATAATGGGTTCCCCTGGGCTGTGCGTGAGCCTTCGGCACCCCTCCACCTCACTACACCTCTAGCTTTGGCTTTGTGCTTGACCCTTCACCCTTATCCAGTAGCAGGAAGGTCTGTTCCAGTGCTGTCTTCTCCTGACTGAATGGAAAACTCAGAGACAGATAAAATGAAAAACAGCAGGACAAATTTCTAAGGGTCCCAGAACATCTACTACGACAGCACTATGGGGTCAGTGTTCTTGAAAAAAAATGTAAAAACGAAATGTCAGACAAATTCAACCACTGAGGAAACTGAACTGCACGGAAATCACAAACAAGCCCAGAATGACTCACCTCATCTTTTTTGAAGCTAAGATCGTCATCGGTTCTAGCTTCATATTCAAATAAGGCAATGAAGCAAGGATAATTCGTTTGCGCGGATGGTGGCGTCTTCGCCCTTGGCATCATTTCTTCAAGAAATGGCTGTGGAGCCGGTTTGGTCGCTACCGTTTTTCCGGCACAACCACCCATACCCGATTAATAGCTGGGCGACATGACGACGATAGTGTGTAGATTAGACGATATAGGGGTTTAATAGAAGGTAAGAACGACGACTGAAGGCCGGTATGATATCAGATATCGAGCGCACACCAGGGCTGAACCGTTGCGGCGACGGAGGGTGCGGTCGGAGGGGCAGACGACGCGCGAGAGGCGGGCGGCGGGATGGGGCCGAAGGTCAGAGCAAACCAAACACGGAGGTTTCGGTCGCGGCTGCCCGGGTGCGGGTGGGTCATCAAACAGGATTTCGGGCCTCTTAGCGGCTAGTGGAAGCTTATCGACTTTTCGCCGAGATTTGCGATATCTGGTGCTGGTTAGTCCCCCAGGCCGCTAGAATTCGTTTATCCCCGAGCGTTTCCGATTGGAATTCTATTTGAATCCCAAAATCAAAATCGGAACTTTCATCGGAAGTTTGATCTGACAGCTTGGCCAGTCAGCTCCCGGCACGCATTGAGTACTTTTTCCCCAAATGGCTGTTCATGGTCACGGAAAGTATGTTCGAGAGAGCAAATGAACAAATCTAAAAGTAGGATTCGGATTTTAAGGTTCCACCCGATATCAGCTAGTGCAGTAAAAGCTTTTTACATTTGTGCTCACATTCTTATTACACGAATTATGTTCAACAACGATTGTGAGGATGTAGTGCACTCAAGATGGCTTTAGGAACCCAAAGCGCTTTTTCTTTTTTCCATTTTTATCACCGTGATTTATGGTTTATGCAAAAACTTACCATTTACTAGAATGAGTAAGGAGAATAACGGGAGAATGAGTAATTCGAGGAAGGATGAACGCAATTCTCTCGTTGTTAGAGGCGTTGCTTTGCATATGCTCCACAGATCGATCCCAGTCCGGGGCCTTCTATGCCTCTATTACTTCCAATGCATGTGACTCCCGAGGAAAGAATGTGTGCGAGAGGGAGACTAAAAAACTGATTACGAGCGATTTTTTTTGAGGAAATTAATAAAATCTTGGAAACTTACGCCTCACCCGAGGACGAATTTCTGATCAGTAGTCCATGTGATAGGGCATTTCAACCGTCTAGAGAAAAATTACGACACATCTACGCGCTCCATGAACCAGAATTCCGCTATTCTGAAGCCGCTACAGCAATTTGACAGTCGGCACCACAGCTACTATATAACCTTTGATGGTACCTCTGGTGGTTCACCCTTCAGATTTGGTAAAATGGTACCCATGATACGTATCCATATCCTCATTTGGCCCATACCTTTCTTACATCTCAGCTGCAGCTTGCTTTTGTCCCATCAAGTCATCCCCAACGTTTAGCCACCTGCGAAAGGGTTGCTCCCACCACCGCCATAACGACGCTCTCTGAGTGATATCAGGCGATAAACGCCTCCACCTGAAAAGGCCATTCAAGCGGCAAAATGCCTATTCGACCTGAAAAGGTGAAGCTTTTAGCTTTTACTGATTGCGGCCCAAAGCTTTACAAAGAGAAAACGACGACCAGACTGTGTAGGAATGACATGGAGTTCTGATATAATTGACTCGGAACAAGCAGAGTAAACCTGTTGTCTTCACCTTCCTGTCCCGGTATTAGTCTTACAATTAGACTCCCTGACCTATCGGATGGTCCCACTGGTTATATCTACGCT
>UZAF01020755.1:0-16327 GCA_900617895.1 Haemonchus placei | reverse complement strand
CACTCATTGAGAAAACCATGTAGAAAGGAGACAAATTCAGCAAAGATGAACGAGGTGCAAGAAGGACTACGGTATACGAGGAGGGCTGCAATTCTGAGGGCACCACTTTTGAGTTCGAAAACTAACACTTGTACGAGTTCAGAGAAATCTTTTTTGACAAGGAAATTGAGAGGAAGATCGTTATGAACAATNGCCCAAGAGCAGCATTTTTCAAAAATATGTATGAGATTTGATCAGAAGTGGATACCCTGCTAGGTAGACGTCGTAGTACGCTGTAAACAGTGTCACTGGAAACGTCAACCCAATCCAGAGAATCCGAAGTTAGGGGAGGGAGAGTAGCGCTTGATTCACGAGGCTCTTTATAAACTGACTGAAAATAGCTAGCGAAGAGATTAGCTTTAGAAAAGTCGTCACCAATTGAAACTCCCTCTGATGAGACTATATTCGGAATACTATCAACCAATCTTAGCTTCTTCCTGCAGTAGTTGAAGAAAATCTTGGTGCTCTTGAGCCGTGCTAACTTCATTTCCTCGATCATTTGATGACGAAGCAGCGCACGTTTAAGTTTACGAGCGACCGCGATGGATCTCGAGTTTGGCGCTGATAGAGCTAGGTTGAGACGCTTGATTTTTGCCATCAGGTAATATACACGCTTGGGATACTTCACAGTCCTTCTCTTATGTTGTTTGGTAGGCACATGCTGGGCAATCAACTGGTGACATATATCTAAAAATTTGGTGTAAAACGAATCTGAATCAGCGGCCGTGTTATTCAAGCTGATCCAGTCGATATGGGTGAGAGCTGAGATTATAGCCTTATAATTACCTTTCGGGAAGCATTTGTACGGTTCTGTTAGACCGACTAAGGCAGGGAGAGTGATAGAAATGTTGAAACGCACGCATTTATGATCAGATGTGCTAAAGGGGGGAAGGACATCTAAGTTCTTAATGATTTCTGGCTCAGAGACCAGCAGGATGTCGAGAGTGTTGAGGCCATGAGTTGCTGATTTTACCAGTTGCTCTAAGTTGAATGACTTGGAAAAGCGAATGAAGGACTGTGAAGACGGCGACGATATATTACCTCTAAGTGTCATATTTTCCCAATCAATCAAAGGGAAGTTGAAATCACCCATAAGGAGAATGTGACCATCCCACTCATTGAGAAAACCATGTAGAAAGGAGACAAATTCAGCAAAGATGGACGAGGTGCAAGAAGGACTACGGTGTACGAGGAGGGCTGCAATTCTGAGGGCACCACTTTCGAGTTCGAAAACTAACACTTGTATGAGTTCAGAGAAATCTTTTTTGACAAGGAAATTGAGAGGAAGATCTTTATGAACAATTGCAAGTACCCCACCACCAGGCCTGCAGCCCTCCCTGTCGCAACGGTAGACCACGTACATAGAGTCACCGCTAAGAACGGCATCATGGATTGAAAGTGGTTTGCACCAACTTTCAGTTATAAAAACTGCACTTGGCCCCTCTTGAAAAAGAAAATTTAGATCGGCAATTTTATTAACGATGGAGCGAGCATTAATAGGAAAAACCCACCGTGCTCGTTAGGGTTAGGACCGTAATAAGCACGGGGGGTTTTACCGATTTCAGAGCTGCCTATGCGCCTATTGGATGACCCAATTTCCTAGCGGGTAGCCGCTGGGGAGGTCGCAGCAAAATTAGTAGGTGCAGGTCTAGTTTGTGGGTCACGCAAAGTCAGCGAAGGGCTGCTACCTCGATCCTTGCTAGGGAGGTCACGGGGGGGGTTTCAGTTTATGGATGCAGAGATCACGTACTACATAGGCAAGCTTACCTTCTTCCTGATTCAATTTTCCGGCTTTCTTTCGCAGAGATCGATCATATTCTAATTCTTCTCTAGTGTAGTCCGTTCTGGCGTAAGAATGGACGAAATCTCTGGTTAGGGATAGTCTATCAGCTCGCGTGTGCTCGTGTAGCCTGTCTCTTAGACATTGGTTGCCTAAAGTAATTTTTATAATGCGAGGCTTATGGTTACCTGCACTAGGTTTGTTCTTCGGATATCTGCAAAGAGTAATCTTGCCGGAGTTGAATTCGCGAATCAATTCATCGTCTCCCGAGGACTCAATAACTTCTCTGATCGTCTCTTTGTCGAATGTGCGGGTGGCCGTTTCAGAGGCTTGCTCGCCTATGCCTACCCATGTGATCCTGCAGGCTTTTTCGTCGACAATTTTCGCATCTGACTTGAATTTAACAAGGGTGCTATAGAGAGCAGACCTTGAATTATCGGCACCAACATCGACATTCATTTTGTGTTCAAGAGAATTAAGTTTGCTTAATATGACATTTTGCGTCTCTTGTATTTTCAAAAAAAAACATCAAAAAACCTATCGAACCTTTGAAAGTACTCGTCCCATCTCTCCAAGATAGGGTTGAGCCACGATGGCGCAGCTTCCGCAGAACTCTTCTTCGGTGGCATGGCGCAGTCGCAGAGAGATTGGTAACGAGAGCCGCTGACCAGGAAGACGACCTCAGGCGGGAATGAGACGACCTCAGGCGGGAATGAGACGACCTCAGGCGGGAATGAGTGATTATTGGCCGTTGATTGCGCAACGGTATTGTGTTGAAAGAAAAAAGGAACTATGTATTGAAAAGGATGTTCTTGATGTTGCTGTTTAGCGGCTGTATAGATTGTAGCATTATACGTTTGGAAGGAAGGGTGGTGGAGATTTAACATTACGCTTGTAGAGGCTGTCGTTAATCCCTTGTGAGGGGCGTGTATTAGCCGAGGTACCGAACTTAGGAAAGCACATGTCATTTCGTTAATCCGGCCCCTTCTAAGCGGTGGTGCTTCCTCGATTTCATTGTCTCCTAAATACCATTTTGTTAAGCTCTATACAGGTATCGCTTTTTGTTTATTGTGGGGTAATAATGGTTTTTATTTGAAAGATTTGTTATCATGACTAACACAATGGCGCAGACCAGACTTCGCAGCGTGATGAGAGAGAGCTCTAGCGGCCACTCGTGAAGTAAGTATTTCGTTTACTTGGTGTTATGATTAAAATATGCGTACTCATTTTATAGATATGTTGCCCCATGTGCGGTGGTCAACAATGGTACGAATACCAAATGAACCGCTTAACCGAGGCCGTTGCAATTGCGCAAGCTCAAGCGCAAGCTGAGGCGGCCTACAGTAGGCAACTACACAGCGAGCGTCAGATACTACTGATCGCATTTGGAGAGGCGATTTATCGCATGTGGTGGGTTAGGCAACGTTTGGAGGTAAAGTAGTGTTGTCTATTATATATAATGGTTGTGCTTAAATAAATGTTTTTAGAGAAATAATAACCGAGAGACAGAAATGCTGGAGGTAGGATATGGTCCCTACCACGGGATTCGCGTGGAGTTGGTAAGTCCAAGGAACGAACCAACTTCACCACCCGCGTCCCCCGTTGGCGTGGTAGGTTCGCACGCCCCAAAAGAGTAATTTGTTTGCCTTTGGGAATAAATGTTAGTGAAAAATGTAAGTTATTTGTGAGATGAGGTATTTGAAACCGTGTTATCTGGTGAATTGGGTTATATTTATTTGGTGTATGTTGTGCTAGTATTTAGTGGAATAGGTATGTCAACTTATTTGGATGCAAAGCAGTTCCACGCTGTCATGCTGCGGGACACTACGGTGTGGTAAAATAATTGTTAGTTGGACGGTAAATTATTAGATATTTGTAGCCTCCACGCTGTATCATGTGTTTACCGCGGGCAGTGTCGGTAAGTCTGCGCATTGGCGAACACCACGCAAGCGACAGATGGAGAAAAAACCTAGGCAAAGCAACCGTAACTAATGCTAGGCGAAACCGTGCTCTGAAAGAGCGGCTGGAAACTATTTGGAAGCTCATCGCTCAAATGGAAAAGGAAGAAAAAGAGGTAAGAAAAGAAAAATTATTACGGTGCATTTAATTGGTGACTTTTTGTATTTTCAGCACTCGAAGGTGCTCAACAATAGTCAATGGAGTCGTGAGCTGGTTGTTCACCAGCCGAATGTTGAGGCGAGTTGGGAGATAGTGAGAAGATTGGATGCTACAAGGCCAGATACCTAATAACTGTTTTGTAAGCCTGAATTGTGTTTATTCATGTTTCGCAATTGAAATGTCGTAAAATGATCAAATAAATGGTTTGCAAGCTGAAGTTGTATCGATCTCTGCATTGCACAAGTAAAATTGAAGGACAGATTCCTTAGTGTTCATCAAACTCTGTCTGAGGGGTGTCGGGCATTGATCCGGGCTCTGAACTTCAGACCGTGCGGGTAATGTAGTGCTCTACGTGCTACTACACGACCTCCGCCCTGTGTTGCATAAAGAAAATGGTAGAGTGACTACATCGGGAACCAGCCGATGAGATATCACATTATCTGCAACTGGTTGGGTAAATACCACATCTGTGCAATTGGTTGGATTAATGGATATTTGTTCTAATGATGTTCTCAGCAATCGAAAATCGTCTCGGCGGAGACGTGGGCAGTTACCGTATGCTGGATCCTATGTGATGTTAGGTGCGCACATAATTAATAGGTTTGCAGTAAGAGGGTGTCAATTATTAATGGGGGCAACTGCTGCCGGTTGATCCTCGCCGACAATTGATAGGATACTAATCGTATCTTGAACCAAAATGGGAGGATTAGTGATTTGTGGATGCTCGGCTTGGTGTGATCTGTGAACAGCCGGTTGGCTGTTGTTAGATGTACACCATATGAATTATAAGATTTGAGCAGTGCGACCACCGCTCGTCATATTATGGTCAGCTGAATGTTCTATTGCGTCTCATGGGCGATAGAGAGCGTTTTTCTAGAAAATTAGAGAGTAAAAGAGAGATCTCAGTGTGTAATAATATGAATTATGATTAATAGTTGTATGTAATATATGAATCATGTTTTAGAGTTCTGTGGAGTTATCCGTGGGCGTCCGAAATAACACCCTAAGTTGTGGGATCCGGGAGATTAACTTAATGCGTTACGCGATTGTGACACGTTAGTCTCGTTTTTATGGGGAAAAATAAATTTTCCTAGTACTGTTGATAGGGTTATAAACACGTGATAGATAGTTTTGAATAAAGGGGACCGTCGCCAGGACCGAAGTTTACTAATCTTGTTACAATTAGTAAAGAAGTGCGCGCTGGCACTTTTAACCCTTAATGTATACGCGACCGTATACTTATTATCATATTGTTTCCCAGTAGTGGGAAAAATAATGATGGCTGAAAAATGTTATTTGAAAAGCCTAATTTCCTGCTACTGAGAAAAAGTATGATTGAACTTACTGTACTTTGTCGTTATCTCGTCCATGTCCATGTTGTCTTGAATCTTCCTGAATGTCGCGACGACGAGTGCACGTAGTCGAGCGAATAGGACACATAGGAAGAAGGAAGAGGGGGGTCGGAGAGGGATATGTGATTACAGTAAAAAAGAAATAGAAATTCTGCTATAGCTTAGTTCACCCTCCCCCCAAAAAAATTCATCTTCCCGGGACCTCCATATCAAGTTATAGGTTCATGAGGCCTATACCTGATGTGTAACGGATCTAGAGATACTTCTGTATAGGAGAGTATGTATGTATATATGTTTATTAAATGAGTAAATAACAAGAAAGGATATAAAGGGGGGACAGGACGAGAGGGCAGGTGATAGCCTGGACAAAGGGTCGGGTTAGCCTGGAGGCTAAGCTGACATCCGAGGGACGACGACCTCGACTCCATGAGGCGGCTCCTTTTATATTGAGGTTTCTACCTCAGTATTATGAAATAGTGACGAGGTGCGTCGGCGGAGCTGATGAAACCTCGGTGTCTGTCTCGAGCTGGCGCAAGACTCAGCATAGCTGGCCCATGATTCGACAGGTTTAAGGGCGCCAAGTTGTTAAAAGTTGCGGTCCCTCTTCTTGGGGATGAGGTTAAGAGCGCAAGTTCAGGAGTTCCCACTTCCCCCTCCCCCACCCCATCTATAAATCCGTATCCGACTCGTGGCGAGAATGAATTATTGGGTGAAAGATATGCCCTTTTACATGCAGCTCTTCCCGAACACGGATATTTCGTAATCTTACTGTCCATCTTTACCTCGATTTCGCGCCTTCCTTGCATTTCACTTCCCGAAACGTTGTCAGCACAATCTACACTATACTTTTCATTCTGATCGCTTTTCAACTGTGAGCCGCGCCGTGCAAGCGGCTATCAGCTGATGATGTTACAGTATGACTCATCATGGAATTTCAGGGCGGAGCGGCGACCGAGAAGAACTTCAACGGGGAGTCGACTGGAGCTCGCCACCGAGGACGGCAGCCCCAAGCTATCTTTCTCTATTGGGGCCAAGCCCTGGACACCACGAATATATCCTCTTTGATCTCAGCCTCTGTCTTGTGTTGTGTAATTATTATGTTGTATGGTTGTTTGTTATCATGTAGTTTATTAATTCCTATTGTTGCATGTTTGTCTATTATTAATGTTATTAGGATAAATTATATATGATTTAACAGTTTTCCACAGAAGCAGAGACTGAGCCCGCTTCCCTGTGTGCGCGAGCCCACTGGCAGCAGCGCGTGGTTCCCCCCTCGCTGAAGGAGGTAAGTGGGTGCCCAGGTGATTTCCAGGTATCTCGGCCCGACTGGAATGGATGCGAACGGGCTCGTTCGTGTCCAGTTACCACCCGTGATCCCTTTTTTAGCTCTCTTCCTCCTCACAGTCGACTGCGGACAGGGAATGTACCGTACCGCTGCAGCTGTCGGATGCTCTTTCTGGAACTTTCTTTTCTGGCTAAGTTTCTTTTGGTCCAGCTGCACTAGATTTTCACGAGTTAGGAGGTCATATCTGCGAGTAAGCAGGATACGGTATTTCCTGCCGTAACGAACGATCTTTTTAGACTTTAGAAGTGCACTACTCCCGCGACAGGGGTCTATTACTGTCGGACGCGCGCCTGGCGAGAAGAGAGGTAGCTTGGAAGAAGGTCGACCATGAAGTAAGTTAAGGAGTTCGTCCCAAGTCGTAGTAAGGTTTTAGAGGGGTGCCCTAGCGTTCAAAGGAAGCTGAGCATCGCCGCAATTAAGTTGTGTTTTGAGTATATTCGTTTGTTGTGAGGTTGCTTTAGGGACGTTGAATCGGTATCTGTGAAGGCGGCGAGAGGTATCAGATAGGCCTATCATGTATTCCGGTTTAGCAAGCTTGCGTGTAAAGATTTCTCTGCGGTATATAGTTAAGTGCAAAATTGCAAAAAACTACAAAGAACAAAAAAAAACGAAATCCATGTAAAATGACGTAGAATCTTGTTTGAAAGTTAAATGAATCATAATATTATCGACATTGTGATATCTTTTAGCGTTATGGACCTGCACGGTCCGAATCAAAGATCGATTTTCGAGAGCATCTCGCCTCGTGCTTAATTTGCAGCCGTTTTACGGAATCAATTCCACTAATAGTTCACGGTCCCTACTATCGAAGTTTGGCCGACCCCCAAAGTTCTAATTAGGAGACGTGCGGCCATCGCCTCCTGGCGATCTTTAACGCATTGTCATCGGCGGCACTACCCTTTGTCCGCATATGGTGAGTCGGGCGACCGAATCTAGGGCCGTAGTTGCCCTGACGCCAAGACCAGATTCAGACATGCCAGCTTCCTGGCGGGAGCGTTAGCCGATCTAGATTACCGAGCTACGGTCAGAGGAAGAGACGCTAAGGCTCTTCGGGATGCCACGGTACTCGCTATAGGTGAAATTCGAAATGAGCCAGGGCGGGGGCGACTAAGCTCGCGCAAACTATTAACGAAGGCAACTCCAGCTTGCTCTCGGATCTGAATAGTTCGTTCGCAGCAGTATTTGAGCGCATTGATTCATTACCACTGGTGGCTACGGTGAGCCCAGACGGGCCTCTGCCACGCATAGTCCCGTTTTCTGGATCTGGAGAAGATCCACTCCAATTTTCACTGTGGCTAAGGCTCCTGGAGGATATAATGCGCATGAGGTCTACCACATGGACGTCCCAGCAAGAGGCATTTTTCCTTACTGGATTCTTAGATGGCGTAGCGAGGGAAAGGTTGAGGAACTCGCGGACGAGAACGTGAGGATTATTGTTAGGTAGTCGCGCATCTGAAAAAGTCTTTTAAAGGTCCTAAGCATCGATATATGGCCCGTCAAGCCCTGTCTTACTGCCAACGACAGATGGGAGAATCAGCATCAACTTTTGCTAATAGGCTTTTGTTGGCTGGTTCGGGCAGCCCCCTCTGGTCAGGACCCAGATAGTCAGAAGGCGAGGGTGCTCGAAGAGTTTGTAGCGAGGTTGCGACCCGATATTCGCTATTATCTGAAGCTTGACAACCCGTCAACATTTGAGCAAGCTGTAGCGAAAGCCCAAATGGTCGAGCAATTGCTAGCTGAGGCCACTGCCGACCGTCTTATTAGGTCCTCGCTACCAACCCAAGCGATAGAGGTAAAATCGGCGGCACCTCCGGGACAATGTTTCAGGCGTCAGAATTGTGAAAGGCGCAGAAGCCCATTTAACCCTGTGAGGACGGAAACGACGACTGATTGTTTCAATTGCTAAGGTATTAGCCATTTTTCTCGCCAGTGCCCGTCACCTCGAGTTGCACGCCGAGCGCCAGGCAAATCTTCTTTCCGCAGTTTATCGAACAACCGCAATTTTACTCGTTTTTCACCCTGTGATGGTATTTCCCCTTCTCGCTACGATAGGGGTAGAGAGCTTTCGCAGGCTCGCGATCATATCAGAGCCCTCTCGATTTCTCTGCAAGAAAACCAATACGCATTGGAAAGATCTGACGCTAGGGTCAATGCCTTAGTAAAGCGCAATTATGAGTAAGGGGACTCTGCTTCCAGCCAATCTTATTCTCGTTCGTCTTCCATTCCGATGTCACAAGTTAAGCTACTTTTCGCCGATTCTAGGCTTTTATCGCCATGTACGGCTATCTCTAAACCTCACCATAGTGTAAACGTTGATTTTCTCTGCTTGAACTCGGACGAGGTTGATAAATTCCTTTATTTCGGCTTACGTTTCGGCGTGGATCGCCTTCTTCAGAGCCTGGAAAGGTCGAAGAAATTTATGACTACCCGACCAAACGCCTCAACTACCCTACGGAAATTCGACACCTCAGAGGTCATCACGTAATTGTAAGTTGGGCCACTTACCGTAGATCAGTCCGATCCTCGCGACCACTTAAAAGCCAGCAGCGGAGCAGTGAGCTTTTCGGACTGGATGTGATTCAGACTCACTGGTGGAAGGCCAACCTTATATACGGCCTCAGCTCCCGCGTGATTGTGAGGCATTCTTCCCTCCGGTTCAGTTTTGGCCTAGTGACCTGGATCCGGAATGCCTCGAGGATTTTTCGTGCGGGTGTTTGTGATTCTCGCGCCAAGACCTCGGCCGTGACCTCGAAGTCGGCTCCGTAATGAGTTTCCACCCTGTGGCGCCTAGGGCAGTTGACATGCGTGACCTGACCTTGCCCTCTAAGTGCTCCTTGATGCGTACGCATAGCGGTCTCGATGTTTCGCCAATGTACACCTCTCCACAGCTGCAACATGTGATCTTGTAGACCACCCCTGCGATAGTACAGTCGCCTTCCTTGCCGGATGGGCAGACCACACAATTAGGGGTGGTACATGAGCGGTCGTAGAGCCTATTGCGAACCAACCGATGCTTCAGGTTGTAGGGGGGTACATTCAAAATGGCAACTAGATTTTCCAGACCCGACCTCCTCAGACACTTCCTAATGGAAGTGCTAACCTCATCGGCGACGAATGGAACAGTGAACGGGATTTTGCGTTTCAGTAAAGTACCACGGGGTCCGTTGCCAGTGACCGCATTTCTTTCTCTGTGGGAGGTCGAAGAATGTACGTAGCCATTGAGCACAGCTATTTCGCGTGCCATTTTCACTGATTCTTTTCGCTCATCTTCTCCACTGCAAACACTGGCTGCTGTACGGAACATATTCCTTACAACGGCCCATTTGGTCTGAAAAGGATGAGCCGAGTGGCAATGCACGATGATATTCTTGTTGCTGGGCTTCCTGCACCATTTCGTTGAGAGCATCCCGCTAGCTCATGACCTCAGCCTCACTTGCACATTCAGAAATGGGAGCCAGCTTTCAGAGGGTTGTTCACGTGTCAGCCGGATGTGCTCGGATTGAGTGTTAAGTAGGTCAAAACACATGTCCATCTGTTCTTGCGTCGAGCAAATTACGAAGCAGTCATCAATATAGCGGCAGTAAAGCATGGGGCGGTGTTCCAAAACTGGCGCTTCAACTTTGGACATAAAGGCTATGGCCAGAGTAGGTGCCAGAAGTTGCCCCATAGCTAAGCCCCTGATCTGCTCGAAATACTCTAGGCTTTTATGTTTTGCATCGAGTAAGGCACTCTCGACGTCGGCATGGCTGTGCCCGCACGACCCAGCCGACGCGCTTGCGCGTATTCCAACATCTTATAATTGTTCATGATTTATTCCCTCAGTTGAAGAGACCCTAAACCTCTATCGGTTCATAGTTATCGTCCTAATTCACGGCACTATGACACTCCGGCCCATCTGTGCAAGGATGTTACTCAGTCCGTTACAATCTCGGTGAACTTCTTCGGCGCGCGTTAACAAAACACTACCGAAAGTCACTTCGTAGTGTCGCTCGAGTCTTGTAAGCTGATGATTCAGCATCATAAGTGCGATTGCGGTAGCATTACTCAGTCAAATGACTTCTGGGCATCCTCGAACTCAATTATAATTAAATGGCGTTCGGGTGTTGTTCGGAGCGCGAGGTTGCGATTTCCAACTGCTTTCTTATCCCAACCGTTGTTCACATGCGCCATGGAGCTACATCTCCCGATTCCCCGGTTGGAAATCTAGCCCTATGTACAGTAGCGCTCAAAAGTCTTCGGTGAAATGCTTTGACGCTTTTTCGTTCATAACTTTTTTCTTAGTAGACCAAATTGCGCAAAATCTGGATATGTTTAACTAGAGCATATTTCACCCTACCCAACACTATTCGACTGCAAAGCTGCAATATCCACAGGTAGAGCAAGGTGTTTCTTGCGGTAGCAGATTTTGCTAAAACTAAAGTTGTTGACGTCTGCACTTATTTGCACCTTATGTGCGCTTTTCTCATTTATCGTGATCGTCGTTACCGCTCGTACACTTTAGACATGACAAAAAGGAAAGAGATTCTAGAGGGACCATCATCTGTATTTTCAGTCAATTTTGAGTTCATGCTCTTTGGAATATCTAGGACATGATCAGATTGCAGGTTGATAGTGGTGAATACTCACAATATACCCACGCTCCAACTATCGAAATTTCGCATGATTAGATCCAGTATGAAAGGAGTTACAACTTCAAAGTAAGGCTGAAGAGCCATTTCACCGAAGACTTTTGAGCGCTACTGTACCTATGAACCAGGTAATTGCGTGCTCTAGGACGGTTCAAACGTTTTTTGGACCCCCAACGAGCAAGAGTCGAGTTGGTTCACGCCGGTCATGAAAATGAAGGGCCGCCAACTGGGCGAAATTTGGATCAGTGATTCTAAGGGGTTCGCACTATCCTGGCGCGAACCCAGTGATCGCGTTCTAGACTGCGGAGCACGGCTTATCGTCTCGATCAAGGTCGCGCTGTTGCACCAGTTATCCGTCGTCCGAGATCGACAGATGTGAACACCGGCATAGTGACTTCTAATCAATTGGTCGCGCAGCTTCTGATAGTAGAGGGTTCCGTGAGTTCAGCTGTATCTTCATTTTTTCATCACGCATTATTGTCGCTTTGTGATAGAACAAATCTCTTAGCTTTAGCTCTCCGTACTTCTCTAGTGGCCAACCCTACTCTCACTCTTCGTAACCTGTTGGGGCGCACTGATATCGCAGCCTCTTCTTTAAGTACCGACTTGGTACGAATTCATCGCCGCATGGCAATTCCTGCGAACAATCTGAAGTTGATTCCTTTTAATGACACTTGTTTCTCTAGGCCTTTAATTAAGATTATTCCGCCATCTGGTACAGCCATTTCATCATTTCTTGATCCCGCTACTTTACTTGCTTCCCATCAAGCAGATCCCGTTGACTGCTCTGCAGTTCGATATTTTTGCCTTAAACGTGAAGATGCCTTTCTTAAATCCGATTCTACAACAGGTAATTCTCAGTTAACTCCTCACAATCTCGTTATTGGTGTCCCCTCTTGTTTCGATTCTTCCTCACTAGCTCTTCCTCTTACAATCTTTCACTACTATGTCTACTGATCATCTTTTGTACATTCGTGTAACCAATGATAAAGAACCGATTTTCAACTCTGTGATGCATAACACTCGCTCGTTTTCGCTTCGCACTACGTTGGTCCTTGGTCAGCCTTCGACCTTTGGATCACCTTTTGTGGTACTCTTGCTACCCTTCGTTTACTTGAAACATTTATTATTCTATATTGCAATATATATTATCCAGGGCTGTTCCCACGTCTCCGAGAGCAGCTCCCGCTTTCAATTGCTTCTAATCGTCAAACAGAGCCTGTAACAACGCAGGCTCGCCCTTCGGTATCTTCTATCTCTTCTCAACCGGTAGAACTTGCATGTCTTAAAATTGATGCCTCTTCGTCGTGGCCACCTCGGGCAATAATGAGTTCCGTAATGTGTTGTATTCATCTCATCGTGATTGCTTTTTCGCGGCTCAAATACCTATTCGTGTCAACCAGGTGCAAGTCTTAGCCTTAGAAGACACCGGAGCATCCATTACTCTCTCTTCTGTTGACATCAAGCCTGTATTCGGAGCATTTAAACTTCTTCAAAGCGATGTTACTAGTGCAGTAGGTCCAGGAGGCAGGAGTACCTGTTCAGCTTTTAGGATTTGCAACGCTTTCGTTCGAAATAGGTTCCCTATCCTGAACACCCCGTCTATTTTTAATAACTGTACCCTTCGCTTTGCGGATGACCGCTTGAAAATTCTATGCGCGACCCCTGCAGACGCGCCCCCAGCCGCCGAGCAGCAAACATCCATCCGCGTGGCAGAAACTACCGTACTACCCCGTCATCCAAGACACTAGTGCATTGCGTGACAGAACAAACCAACCAGATCTCAATCGTATTACTCTCCCAGAATGGGAACTGTCAAATAAGTCACTGATGATCTCTCCGGCTGTGGTCAGTGCTGCTGACCCACTTCTTTTGGTTTCTAATCCATAGTCAAGACCAGGAACCCTCTATAAAGGGCAGCAGATATCATTGGCTGTTTCGCTTAATCTCAATGATTCAGTGCTCATCTCTCATGTTCATCCTGATTTACCTCCTTTTGTAGGAGATATCGTGGCGAGGGCCGTCCGCCCTGAAACAACGGTCAGTACTGATGCTGATGTACTGAGTACTGATGCTTTCAACACCGATCTGTCTTCCACAGAGGTGTCTGAGGAGGAACGGGATCAATTAGCTCAATTGTTCTATGAATTTCGCGATCGGATCTCGAACGGATCTTACGACCTTGGCTCCTACGAAGAGTCGGAAATCGTTATAAATACTCCTCAAACCCGATTTCGCCCCTTCGCATCCCACTGAAATTTCAGAAGGAACTCGATGATCACATCAATAAGTTGCTGCGTGCTGGGCGAATTGTCGAAAGCGATACACCCTGGCTTCACAACACTGTTTTAGTGAAGAAAAAAGATGGTTCCTTGAGAGTATGCCTGGACTTTCGTCCTTTGAATAGCGTTAACGTACCCGATCACTACCCTTTACCTCGCACTGAAGATATCCTAGCAAAAATTGCTGGTCATAAGTTCTATACCCCTCTTGATTAGGCATGAGGGTATATGCAACTCCTCCTCTCTCCGGAGAGTCAGAAAAAGTGCGGTTGGGCAACACACCGCGGTATCTATCAGTTTGTTTACCTTCCCTTCGGGCTTGAAAATGCGGGCGCTTACTTTTCTAGGGCTGTGGCACGCATTCTAGCAGGCTTAGAAAATAACTGCCTTGCTTACTTAGATGACATAGTCATTTTTTACGAGGGCTTTCCCCATCATTTGCGGTTTTTACGTAAGGTCTTTCACCGCTCTCGCCTGTTTAACATTAAAGCATCTGGCAAAAAACTCGCACGCACCCGCATTACGTTTCTGGGTCATGAAATTTCAAGCTCTTCCCACTCACCCGCGGACAGAAATATACGAACCATCCGAGAATTCCCCACTCCAACAACCACTAAGGCCAACTTTTTCAGAAAGTTCATCCCAAACTTCGCATTAATTGCCTCACCTTTATACGCTCTCTTGAAAGATAAGGCAAAATTCGAAACTGAACAACAGGAGGCTCTTGAACGCCTAAAGCTTCAACTAACGTCAAAACCATGCTTGGGATTCCCACGGGATAAGGATTTTTACCTTCACACCGACGGCAGCCAATACGCTGTAGGAGCAGAATTATTCCAACGTCTTTCGGACACCGGCTATCGCTTATTTCAGTAAGACACTCTCCGATTCCCAACGAAAATGGAGTCCACATAGAGTTGTTCGCCATCGTTAGTGCGCTGCGTTTCTTTCGTCCTGCAATCTACGGTAATCACACTACGGTGTACACAGATCATCGCCCCTTGACGTTCCCTTTGAAGCACAGTAAAACCACGATAACTTGACGCGTTGGGTCGTGGAGCTTCAGAGCTACGATGTCTCCATAGAGTATCTCAAGGGATCATCTAATGTCGTCGTCGATGCCCTTTCCCGTAATGCAAATTCACGCGTCAAATTTCAAGATGATACGCCTGAAGCGGAAGATATAATTGATTTCCCTGTAAGCATCAATAAGGTCCTCCCCACGGCTTATTCGATACGACCTTCCGCTCATTTCATTGGTCCTCTTCACGCAATTCGGCCATATGATGCTCTTCAGGAACAAAGGAATGACCAGTTTTGCTCTGCCATTTTATCCTCTTCTCTCGGTGAGCAACAAAAGTCGGTGACTGACTATTGCCGAGAAATGCTTGAAACGGAACAACGAATGTCTATTACGTAGATCGTCAGTCGGACACTAACCCCTTCGGAACGCCTACTCGTGCCAGACAAATTGAAGGAACCCATTTTCTTGGCGTTCCATTCTGGTCCTTCGTCGGGTGGTCACTTCAATTATAAGAGAACATTAGCAAAAATATCACGCGAATATTTTTGGCCCCACATGGCCGAAGATATTTTCACGCTGATGCGCGCTTGTGAAGAATGCCAACGCAAGAGACCTAATGCAACCAACCGTGAAGCACTTATACCCGTCGTAAGCGGAGCAATTTTTGCTAAAGTTTATGTTGACCTAACTAGCCCGCTCCACACGTCTGAATCGGGTAATAAGTACATTGTCGCGATCGACCACTTTTCGAAATATGTTGTCGCCACCCCTTTACCCAATTGTACGGCGATTACGGTAGCGCAAGCCATTGTTTCTGAATGTATATTGAAGTTCGGCGTAATAACTCAGTTCGTCTCGGATAACGCTCCCTACTTTAAAGGCGAGGTAATGTCAGAAATAGGACGTTTCCTTCGCATTCATGGGTATTATTGTGCACTTCATCACCACGAGGGTAACGGTGCTTGCGAGCGTATCTTCGCTACTTTCCACCCTATGCTCCGCACTTATATCAATCAAAACTAGCTCGACTGCGATGAATACGTTTGTGCCTGTGCGTTCATGTATAATACCTCCATTCACGCTAACACCAACAATACTCCCTTCTTTCTCATGTTTGGACGCGACCCAGTACTTAATATTGATCTCCTTGTACAGCATGATTCTGAACGTCACATTCCAGCGGATGATTGAGGATTTTACGTGCAAAACCTTGTTACTACCCTTCATGCTGCTTGGCGTGCAGCAATATCTCACAATAAACGTCAAAGAGCTAAATTCAGAGCACAGTATGACCGTTCTCATTTGTCTCCTCTTACCATCAAAGAAGGCGACCGTGTTTAACTTCGCTACCTAGCTTCTAAGGTATGACTGTCACAAAAGTTATGCTATCCATGGTTGGGGCAATTTCGGGTGCTTAATGTGGAGCCTCCACACTTAACCGTAGTCAGTATCTCAGCGCAGCAATCGACGCCCATGAAAGTGCATATGAGTCAGGTTAAACCATGTTATACCTTGTCAGATCCTGTATTTACGACTCCTTGGATGCCTGAGATAGAGCAAGTGGCGCTAACCGCAGCCGGTGCGTCGGAAAATCCTATAGAAGGTTATGAGAATACGGTAGCTGGGGCCACGCCCACCACCGCCACCCAATCGCCGACTCACTCATAAAATACTCGTTACAGGATAATGTTTTTGCAGTGTTTTGCCTTTTAGGTTTGTTAAGGTAGAAACCGCTTTATTTGGTCGACGTTTCGACTAT
>UZAF01020750.1:5994-16367 GCA_900617895.1 Haemonchus placei | reverse complement strand
CCCAGCTCTGATACGGAATGGGATTAATACGGTAATTGTGGGTGGCCATATGAAGTGAAATGGTTGAGAGATCCCACTGGGTTTTTGGGGCTTCGTTCTCATTCGGGCTCTCCAATAATTCCCTTCCGCCCATGGTCGGTGACCAATTGTCGAGTGTACTTGTAAGTAAGATAAAAACACCGAAATGAACATCTGCTGGCTGTTTCAGTGGCTCTGTATAGGTCAGATTTAATCACATTCAATATATATAGGATTTCAATAAAGGAATGTGATAGCTAGTGAAATTATAAAAACACCGCTCAAACGAGTCATCCCATTCTTTTCGAGCTTTCTACTTTGTAAGGAGGACTGCGGCATGTTTGTCAACATAGTAATAATAGAGCACTAAGTTGTAAGTTGTTACTTTGTAAGAGTAAAAGTTTCCATAGCCATTCACGCCCTAGAATCTCTGGTGAGTCCAAGTTACAATGTCTACCAAAGGACTTCAGCAAGGTCATAGATGTTTAATAGCAGGGGTGAGGACGATGCCGTAGAATTTACAGCCATCTCGAAATTGGGCACATCTGACTTTGGCAGCTAACTCCCATATTTCTTTTTGAGTTCATTAATCTCCCTGCTACGCCTTCAAACATTGTTGTGAGGGCAAACTGTGGGGACAAAGTTTCTTGGGATGCGCCGCACATCTGTCCTCAACACCGATTTGCTAGTGGTCGCTAAATCAATGTGGGCATTGGATTTTGCTCAAGTCCACGGATTCAGACAGACCTTATACTTTAGCACGCTACAAAGATTCCTAACAGTTTAATCACTCCAGTCATTTGCCCCCTTTCATGAAGGCTTGGATGACCAAGGTGAGGCACGATCTGAAATTGATCCACTAATTTTCCGAAGGTGGCACTAGGAAGGATAAACTCTCAACAGCCCAAAAAATGTCAACTTTCAGTTCAGCTTGAATTGTGAAGAGAGACATTTAGACATCTCTCTTAATTCTTACATCATGACAACTGTGAGAGTTTTATTCTTACCGTATCCTTTTCAGACATAAAATTAGTGGCACTTTCACAAACAAAAAGCTCATTCACTATTCATTGAAATGCTGGAAACTTCTTGGTACAGCCTTTAGGATCGCACTCTTCTCAGCAGCAGCAGCAGTGAAAGTTATTCCATTACTTTCAAACATTCATTTAATAGTAAGATGCGACCACAGTGCTTTTTCTGTTAAGCCGTGTTCCTATTTTATAGTCCTTGACTGATTGTAAGACGTTGTCAGAATTAGGTCCCATTCGGTGTAAATGACTCGACCAAGATATTTTAGGAACTCTTACAAGTAATGAATGAGTCTTCGAAATACAAAAACCGGGCCTTCGAACTTGAACGGGGTTCTAGGTTTTGGAAGGCGATATTAGGAGAAGTTTATAGAGAACCCCTTCGTAAAATGAGACCACAAGTAAACTGCCGTCTTGGCTGTTTTAAGGATTACTTTCTTCTGTGATCGTCAACGAAGCACGCTTTGAAACCGTATTCAAGCGGCTATAAATCGCGCAAGTGTCAAAAGAAGTGGAAACGCAACATTTTCTCTATCCATCATCTAATCCAGAACTAGCTGTGGCTTATGAGAAGTTTTTTTTTTGTTCTCAAGAGTCCCTTATAGAGCCCATGGCTGTATCTCATAATTGTTGGACTAGTTACCCGGACTGTGAAAAGGTACTATCTCAAGAGGGGCAGGTTATGGTACCAGAGATGGCGGATACAGTTTTTCTCAGGCTCTGGTACTCCTCTTCTGAACTTCCGTCGTCCTCATCTCCTTCGCCTCCTTCTACCTGAGACGACATAGTCACACACCTTTGTGTGCAATACCCTATTCAAATATCAGCATACCAATTACTCGATGTCTACTTAAGAGCTCAGGAACAATAGTTACTTGTTACAGGAATAAGAATGAGGTAATGTTCACCTTTCTTTTTAAAATACGGATCTTTCAGAAAAAGCGACCTCACGTTTCTGGAAAACTGAAAATTCTATCACAGACCTTGAGAATATAACTTCCTCAAATGAATATTCCGAGCTCCACTTGAGTTTGAAGACTTTGTTTGGTAGCAGAAGACCATCGGGAACTATGCGTGTCAAAGTGAGAGCATTGGAACACAAATCCCATTATGTCCAGCCTTTGCTAACTCAGTATGGCTCGTTGGAGGGGATGAAGTTACGGATTTTCAACGGGGGATTCAGTTACAGCTCTATAGCCATTGTGCAGGGTGGGTAGACAAGAGAGCAAGTGGGTGTACATTCGAAATTAGGTGCGACCTCAAACAGTCGTCGTCCAGTGAGGGCCAAACGATCGGAGGGTTCTGAAGTGGGCGGAGAGCGTGAAAGGGTGTGAGAGACAGAATTCCTAGTCAACCTATTCTCGCCAATGTCCAGGCATGGTCAAGACTGTTTGCCCAGACGGGCATTCCCTGTCTGTTCTAAAATTAGCAGGATACCGAGCTTTTTAGACAGGTCATGGTATTCAACAGATTCATTGATTGGGCACTATTACTGAAAACTTTTTTACAAAGCTATTAGCTTCCGGAATTCCCATCATATTCCGGCACGCTATACCCTTCTACCCTTCCCCCCCCCCCCCTATCGATTGCTCTTCCGCAGCTGACAATAAACCTATTGGGCACGGGAGCCAAAATAGATTGAAACGGACTCTCCATCCTTCATTTTAGGTTCTATTTCATCTGAAAACATTAATTCGAATAAATATTAATTTGGATAAATCGCTGAATCTGAAAATAGTGCTTCTTCATGTAGCCACTAAACTCTTCTATTTGCTCAACAATCAGAGTACTGTGACCAGATTTACATCCTGGTGACATAGACAAAGACAACATCAGGCCCCACCTAGGTTGTTTACTCGTTAGTATGGTTTTCAAAGAAAAAAAGTTATTTCGCCTTTCGAAGACTTATGTTTGAACCAAGCTTCTATGCTTACGTATTCCTTGTATTTCTTTACTTTACCGTACTTCTGCTGACAGTACAAACATTCTTCTATTACGATTTCCGGCTGGCACCGTATGCATGGCGCATTCCTTCTTTCGAAAGATCTAGCATTTATTGAACATTGAATAGCATTGGTTTTGAAATGTCCTGATGATTGCAAGCAATAAGTCTTTAGAATGCCTGAATGCTACATAAGAACAAAGCTCTAGGAATTTTAATCTCAAGATATCGATTTTTCGAGTGTCCTTGAGGATTATTGACAGAGCCAAAAAGAGGAAATCTATGTAGCGTCTTGCAAAGCGGCTTTATCTCTAAGAAAGTTATCGATTACCCTATAACTCTACTTAATCACAATTTTTCATGATTAATTCCCGTTCAATAGTTAGTTGCCCATTTGTAATTTATTACCAATACTGCGGCTTATCACTTGAACATTTGGATTTTTTTCGTTGATCAAAAAATGCAGAGGGTGTTTTTCGAATGGCTGGGATCCTCACCTAATGCTCAAAAAAAAATGAAAAAAATTGATCAGTGGGGCACTACGCCTCACTGAAACTCCCTTCTTTTCTTCTCGTTCGACTCGGACTGGTCCACATGCTTCCTCCGCTTTTTCTTTCTAATTTCTCTATGCAAATATAAACATTCTCTACTAATTTCGACTACTTTTTTATTCTTTTCAGTTGAGAGCTTTTGGGTCGCCTTCTTAAGTTTTGTGGGTAGGTACTCCTTGGGTGGGGCCAATTTCCCTGCTCATATTGGCCTAAATGGAAAGGATGAGGAATAAGGGTCGTATGTGCTCTGGACTGTTACTGCCTTCACTGCCTTGACTGTAAGGTCAGTGAAGGATGGGTGACCGGCGTTCATCAACGGGTCTAGGATGAGCCATGCCTGCAAGTTATGCTCGAAATCGATTCGGTGTTTTAGTGCGTAATCTGCCTCTGCTCCCATTCGATTGCTCCTTTACTAACTTCGATGTCTTCTCGTCTTCAACTATAATTCGTACCTGTGGGAAGCCAGCGGTGGCACAGAATAAGCGGATCATTCCTGATTAAGCGAGATTCCTTCTCATAAACCATGACAGCGATGAGCAGGGAGTCTAGACTCTGCTCTATCTTTATGTGAAATTTGGTTATTCTCGTTTTACAGCTGTATAAAAAAGTTATGAGGTTATTCGCTAAGTTATTCGCTCACAAGTTATTGATCGCTCGACCGGATCCAAACATTTTAGTATGCGGATTTTTCTCTTTATACCCTCGAACAGTCAAGAGTATATTACAAGTAATCCTTTTACATTGGTTTTTATATGTAGAGAAGAACTACGTCGCATGAGCACTTACTACATACTCAACATATATCGTTTACTGTAATAACCAGTTCGCTCATTACTCTAACTACTGTCTATTACGGATCATCACATTTTTCTTAGACAATTACTATTCCAGTTCTGCCGTACCGCATGTTAGTGACGATTTCATAGAGGCACCAGCCTTCTTCTATGATATGGACTACGATCTCAAAGATTTAAACGTAAGTCTTTTTAGAATTTCTTCGGCTTCAAGATGCTTCAAAAATTGATATTCATTTACAGACGGCCTTAAAAGGGGCAGAGTTCCTACAGGATTCCGGCTATCAATCAGTTCTGGAGCGATCGGCTCATCCGTTCACGTCCAGCATTGTCGACGATATTCTCAGCGAGGGTAGCGATCCGGCTAATGACGAGGACTGGGGTGAGGATTTAGCTCTTCTACTAGAACTTCATTCCAATATTTCCAAGAGTATAAAGCTAATGGATTAAGGATTTCAAATTCCAAAATCTAATTTGTACCCCCTTCGATCACGCCCGGAGTGTCCTCTTGTTTAGAATGGCGACTTACTATGCACCAGTCCAATAGTCGTTGTAACCGCTACGCGACCGCACGTGGCGCTTTGTGACAATCTCAGATGGATTTATAGAAAGCTATAAAGAGATTCCAGAGGGCTGCTAAGAACCCATGTAGAGCAATTTCGCGAGATTATTGTCATCCCACTGGGGAGACTTCAGCAATTGATCGTGACCCTGCATTTGGGTCAACGAAATGGATGTGTCCCATAGACGAGTGGCGCCTATGTATGCACTAATTGTTTTCGCAAGTCCTCACTAACAAAAATGAAATTGTTCCATTTTCAAAGTACGAAAAGCGTGCATTGAAGTGCGATTGCGAGCATACGGAAGAGGCGTCGCCCTTCCCCATCCGGCATGGAGGATCGTTAGAATAGCTAACGGCCACCAAATGACTATGAAGGAAATGATCCCGAAAAGTTGTACTAGCAACAACAACATTTTGTCCTTTTGGTCCATATCATTATTCTCACAGGAAATAATTAGTTTTGAGCTGTGCATCTTAGGGCTCTGTGTCCGGGTTCACAGAGGTAAGGCAGACTTAATCAGCAGCCCGAGCAAAGCAATCAGCTACGTCCCTCTGAATAACCACTTCATAAGCTTCAAATAGTTCAGTATGATTGTTGTCCGTCTGGGGCAAAGCTCTTCTTCTAATCCCGAGGCTTTCCAACAAAAAACTCGATGTGATAGCTTTTCATGCGAGGAAAGTCTTAGCCGACGATTTGGCGCATGTCTAGCGACAATTATAGGGAAACTTGTCCTCATCCCCCTGACGATGCTTTTGCTGGGCTATTTTATGGACCGGAAATGTTTCGATAATTCAATCTTGTTTGGAGTTCCTACTAATAAGGGAGGGGGGGGGGGGGGGGGGGAGGGAGAAAATCATAGCAAGGATATATGGGTCCGTAAGAAAGAAAAATAGACAGGTTGCCGTCCTGGCTTTCTGGTTTTCTGTGGTTGTTACGATAGGACTGGCCGGTGAGAAGGTTATAAATATCGAGGAATCACTAGTGCTACAAGGAATTTCTAAGAAATCATTAAATTGTTTATTTGTTTATTTGTTCGTTCGCGCGCTTGGGATTGGCTCGGTGTAAACTTATAGTTCATGTCCGAGTAACCATACTACAAGGCTTAACAGGTTGAGTGGTGAGATAGTAGGCGTTAATTGCAATTATACATATTTAAACAAACGTGCTATTAAAACTGGTCCACGTCAAGATTAGGACCGGTAGTACAACGGCAGGTGGCGAGCTACCTTTCCTCTAGCTTACATGTCACCGAAATGGGGGTCCTGCAAAAGCAAGATGGTAGGACCAGAGCTCTTCTGTTTATACCTATCTTACAGGCATAAGATTTCTTTTTCACCTCAATTTCTTACCTGGAGGCCAAGTTTAATACCAGTTTCACTCTACAGAGAACTCGACTTCCCATAGAGTGAAAAGTCGTCTTCATATGAATGTAGCAGTTGTGGACGTCTTCTTTTTCAGATTAATGTGATGATCCACGACCTAGAAAATGAAATTGCGCCGTTTATATGTAATTCAGTCGTTTTCTCTAGACGCCGTGCCGTTTCGGTGCCATGTAATGAGAAACGGTACCACCAGCAATTGGGACAGATTTGCAGCGATGAAGTATATAATCCGGGCCTCGAAAGTGGGTCAAAGAAAACGGCTTAATAGGAAAAAATGGGTTAGAGGACACTGTTCCTACTGAAGGAACTCATCGCTAAGTCCCAAGGTAATTGAGTTGATGGTAATTGAGCCGTCCACGATTCACTGGGCTAGTGAAGTTCTGTGCTAAACTGAATTTTCGAGCCTGACTCGCCTTTTTACAGTGGCAAGACCGGGTAAAATAAATCGTGGTCTTCCATTGATCACGTATTTTTCATTGGTAGAGAGGGTTTATTTCGGGTATTACCAGATTTGTACTCTCAACACCTAAGGTATTAGATCCTCCCCTAACTAGCTCATTCTCAAAGCAAGCTTGCCACAGAAGATGCTCTTGTGCGGTACTGCCAGGTCCTTCGAAGATATGGAGGCCATTGAAAGGTTGCATCAATATGTGGACAGATAATATACTGATTTGACTTTTTCTCCAAGAGAAGCTATTCACGTTATCTGCGGTCGCTTCCCCTTACCGTGAAGCCAGAGGCTCGTCCTATGTGATGATCTCTAGTCTAAAAACACCTGTCTGATTCTAGTCCTGCTCTCGCATCACCAATCCGACAGGGCTGCCTGTATGGCCTTTGACATCTGACGGAATCAAATAACGTCTATTCATAGGCCCAGCTTACAATTAGCAACTCCATTTCGGACGAAGGAGTGTCTTCAACGGTATTCTCTNTTCTCTTTAAGGCCTACTTTTTTTTCGCCAACTTTCCTTAGATCATGATGCTGACGGTGCTAGAGTTGGAGCAGTCAATCACAGATTGGTAGAAGGAACTTTCCTCCCACCATCCATGTCGTCTTTAGTCATTACAGCCATGGGCCCCGAATTCTGTCACATTCCTTCTTTGAAGCTTCCCACTGTACGACTTGGAAATAACTTTTGCAAGGATACTTTTCAATATGCAGTAGCAATCCCTACTCGTCCACATCACATCGCTGTTTAACAATCTGCTCTCTTGTCCCATCGTTAGCCATCGAGAGTAGCCCTTCTCTATGTTTTAGCACAGTTTAAATAGCTCCCATTCGGGTCTTACCACCTAAAAAACCGTGTGCAATCCTTCGCGGGCATTCCCGCGACCTCATGCCAATATTGATTAGCTGCTGCAAGCGCTGCGGAACATAGCATGGATGGGTCGCATGCCTTATCGATTAGTACTCCCAAGCATAGACGACGCCCCTGAGGGAATGCGTGTTAAAGTCAAAGTTATGAAGTTTGAGTTGTTGAATTTTCTCGTTATAAAGTTGCTCTCCATTCATGAAGCCATTATTTCCGCATGGGACAAAACTTGCAGCCGTCGTTTTTCCGTTTTTGCGTTTTAGGATGTACATTTTGTTACTTTGTCTGGAGCTCAGCTATTGCAGGGTTCGTTACATATCTGATTTTGCATTTTTTTGAGATCTACCTTGTTATGATATTAACTGAATCCTTGAAACAAAGGAAATTACTGTGGGGCGTTGGGGCGTCTTAGAAGAAACTTAGAAAATGACTTCTTCAAGAGTTTGAAAGAGGGCCTATCGTTGGGGTAAAAATACCCATTCTCAAAGTCGAAAACCGGTACTAGATTCAATCGACTCAGAACTGTTTAAGACCTTTTTACACATTTCTGCCAATCAATAGGTTAGTATCTTACTCTCACAACTCAACCATACCTCTACAAGATTCGCAATAGTGTCACGTTTTGTATATCCTCTCTCCTTGACTTAAGGTTGAGCTGAGGCGGTGATAACCGAGTTTAGGACGAGTTGCTGTTCTCTGCATTCAGAGCTGAGACTAGATGGCCAGGCACACGGGTGTAACGTCCTTTTTTGGGTGGAGTTATCAGCTTCTGAGCTGGTAATAGAGACTGTACTGGATTGAGTGAAACACTTTTAAGAAAGTTCGAAGAACAACTGAAATTTAAAAAAGCCACTCATTTCTAATTCTGCTTGATCTGTTTTGAAGTATATCTCTTTTCCTTTTCAGATGGGTTCGTGACTGTCGGTGAGGATCGAGTACGGATCAAGGATATGTCAGATATACTTGCCTCACGATATGCATTTCTTACAAGTAGGTTACCAGCTCTTACTTGTACCATTACGTACCTCCTGTGGGAGCATGCCGTTTTCGATATTGGATTTTTTCAAAAATTACCCAAAGTTCGCGAACGAAAACAATTTTTTATTTGGTCGAGGTGGAAACTAATCGACTTGGACAGTACGATTACCAGTTCATCATTGTTATTAGTCTCAAGTTTCAAAACCAGTCGTATTATGAATTCAGAGTTAACAGAACTGGGTCGGTTTAGGCGCTCGCACCAACGAAGGCATGTCGATAATAACATTTCCGGATTCTCGAACCGTTTTATCATTCGAGGATTACCAGACCTTGATTACGTACTTGCTGCAAGTTCCACCGTGAGTTATTACTGTTTGTAAAGTAACCAGACTTTTTTGTTTTTCGTGCCACTCTGGAGCGCTTTTCAAGTTTATTTGTCATTTAATACTCGACTCTGGAAGGGGTTTGTGCGATCAATTTCCATAATTTCTTTACTAGCGATTACCATTTACATCCAGCAATCGCCTAAGTGGAGCTCTCAACAGCACCAGCCACTAGTACACCTTAAAATTCAATCGAACTGAAGTTATGATTACATTTTAAGCAGCTTCGTATTATTCCAGGCTAGAAGACAGCCACAAAGGATTTGTGGTGATTGTGGACCGACGAAATGACAAATGGTCCTCTGTCAGAGCGCTCTTCCTCCAAATCACCGTGAGTTTTATTTTCGTCGTCGTCAATGCTGTCATCTAGGGCATCTACCAAGTTCTCTACTTTCCAAGAAGCTCCTGGAAGCTGAGAAGATCGCGAGGTATAATAGGCCAGTAAAAATACAAGGCTGCACAACTGCCTTAGAAATCAGAGCTTTAGTCGTGGGAAAGTATGGCGTTCATATGGCGATTCTTCGCGCACACATAGGCAGTGCTTCTGAAACGCTCAGCAAGCGAATGGGTGCCTTCCGTCTCTCAAAGGGATAAATCTGCTCCGATTTAGGTATAGTAGTTGAATAGTAGTTGTCGCTTCGCGACGGGAGCGACGCCGCACCCGAAGGAATGTAGCAAAATGAAACAGGAGCAGCGGAGCGTGTCAGGAACACAGGAGCAAAAGAATTAACAGTAAAGTCATGCCTAAAATAATAATCGCATATCGATCAAGCTGTGAAGAAAGCTGGAACTGCAATAACGAAGCAACTAGTCTGCGACTGCCGCGTGCGGCGAATCGATTACGCAGAACTGATTCAACTGCCCTTCTCCCCTTGATTTTAATAGCTGCCTCGCCCCAGATTTGCGCACTAGCAGTACAAGATTATTGATGGCATCATCTACGGCTCACTTAAGAAGGATACTTGGTTGCATTCAAGATGACTTGCGTACCGCCGTAGGTTCCACCATTGATTTTCTACCCATTCCAAATCTGCTAAACGATGGTGGGATTAAAATTACATAATCACTTTTTCCTTGAGTTATAACACTAGGGCGATTAAATAATTAAACTCTACTGATATTAAGTTATGCGAATTTGTAATCTTCATTTTCTAGAAATTTATTTTCAGTCATACTTCCCAGGAACGATAAGAGTAGTCTTCTTGTTGAAACCAGAAGGCGTACTACAGAGGGCGCTTGAAGTTGGTTACCGAGCCATAGCTGAAAATTGTTCATTCAAGGTAGGTATTTCAGGTTCATAGCCGAGTTAGATCTTTTACTAGGAAGCTTTGACACTTTTCGAGTTGAAAAAAAGAATAAATCGTACAGAAACAAAATGTATATCTTGACCTTTTGGAATCTCTTGGCTCAAGAATGATTAG
>UZAF01020748.1:0-10216 GCA_900617895.1 Haemonchus placei | reverse complement strand
AACAGAGCAAAGTATCATACGAATAATAATACTGAAGTTTTCAGTATACACGTGACCACTGAGGTCACCCGCGACAACTATGGCCTCTCGTGACGGTACCTCAGCTTTTGCATGAGGCATCCAGTCTGCAGAGCATACTCTGAAAAATGGTATTCTTGGCGTTCTATGGCATTATCTTCATTAGGCGGTCATCGAAGCGCACGTTTGTTCTTATCGATTCTTCTTCTTATCGAATCACGAAAGTGTTCAGAGATAATCACCCCGATGCCATTCGGGACAAACACGGAGAACGTCTTTGAAATCGGGGCCAATGTCCCTCGACTTGCAGCAGGACCACCTCTTTTCCTGCACGGCACAGGAATCGCTTCGTCGGCTCCATAGAAGTTCTGCTAACTCATACGAGCGTCCCGTTAATGTGATAACATTTAACGTCGCAATGCGAGTCTTCCGTACGCTGCGTGACTTTCAGACTAGTCTAGTTGCCCCCCGATGCCGTTCTTGCGACGGACACCCTCGCATGCTTTTCACACTCACTGAGCCTTGCAATTGCGCGTCGGCTCCTGTAGACGCCGTAACATTACATCGAGATTCATTAACCCTTTGACTACCATGACACCCGCCGGTGGGTGCCACTCTGACTGGCGCATGGAACCATGGCACCCAAAGTTGGGTGCCACCATGTCTTTTCCTTTATTTGCATATTTGAAACTTACTGAATATTTTCAATTTAATAACAAACTTCATGTTATTTATATTCTATATAGTGCACGTGAATGTTTTATAGGAGCTTATTTATCACAAACATATGTAGTCAATGGAGTAGTACTGGAACGGTTTAGATACTTTGGCAAGATTTGTGTGTGTCCTGGGAGCACTGGAGGCAGTACCCATGATACCGATTTGCGACTGCGTCCGCGCGGTCGATCTCTTCATCTTCACGTTTATTGGATGTTGTACGAATTCCTACTGCTTACACTATCACCAAAATTCTAACCTGCATTGCTTCCATTCCGAACTGCAACTCTAAGCCTCAGTTTTATATAAGATGAAATAAGAACCGATGCTCCTGTTATGCGAAATATCGCTAAGTCTATCAAGGTAGAGAAAGGGGTTTCTCCTAGGACCATGGCACCCATCGGCGGGGGTGCCAGCCGCGCACGAAAGAAAGGGGACGTGGTCCCATGGCGCGTCACGTCGAAATCGGCATTGTCATGTGATGTGGGTGTTCGTAGGCCGGCCTGTCACGGGGACCTGTCGCCTGCATTCGAATGTCCGCGATCAGCTCAGCCCACAAGATGAGCAGTCCCCATTTCCTTCCCTTGGAGGAACGGACATCACCACCATTGTCAACGTTTATTACACACTTCACGAAGTGCTCTTTGTCTTCCTGAACATTGACACTCTTCTAATTGCCGAAATGACCTAACCTATCACAGACATTACAACTCGCACGCTACCAGACAGAGCCCTTGCCCGGATTAAAGCATTTCTGCCTAATGTCCATAGCCTCCCCGAACGCTCTTGTCTATTAGCTAATCTTTTCGGCCTCCCAGCGGTTGTGGTCCCTTTTGTTGAATCTGAGCACCGTTACTTGCTCTCTCTTCCGTCTGCTCTTGGGCTTCTTTTCACGTTGGAACACTTGGACCAACATCGTGTTATTAGCCCAAACCAGCATGGCTTTGTCAAATATAAGTCAACTACAACTCAGCTTCTTGAAGCTCTCGATGACTGTACTTAGGAATTGATCGGAAGAGAGATGTTCATATCATCTACTTTGACTTCATGAAGGCATTCGATAAAGTGCCCCATAACAAACTGTCTCCAAGCTAGAAAGAGTTGGGATCAAGGGCCGGTTGCTGAGATGGCTGCGTGAATTCCTCACTAACCGTACCTTTCAGGTCCGCATCAATGATTCTTGTTCTTCCATTCAAAGGGCATCAAGTGGAGTTTTGTAAGGTGGCGTACTCTCGCTTTTACTTTTCAGCATATATACTTTTGAACTTATTTTTTCAATTATTCCTCTCGGAGGTGAGTGTAAGGTCTTTGCGGATGATCTCAAAATTTATATGGTCATTCAAACTGAGGCTGATTGTTGTATTCTTGAAAAAGCAATTGATGTTGTGAGTAAATGGTCTAAAGCGTGGGAACATCCGTTATCAATTGTGAAATTAAAGGTTTTGATTCTCTCTTCACCTACGCAGTCTCCACTCTTTTGCTACCATATGTACGGGAGGGCCCTTCAGACGGTTAAAAAATTTCTGATTTGGGTTTCTCGAACAATCTTAGTTTCGTTGATGACCATATAAATATCATCATTAACAAAGCCTCCAATAAAACTTACAAACTTTTCGAAGGCGTTAGCTGTAGGGCTTCTCCTTCAGGCTTACAATCTTACATTTGCCCTGTGTTGGGATACGGGACCGTTACATATTCTTCTCACAAAATGTCTTTTGCTAAAGCGTTCAAGAAAGTTTAAAATGACTACCAGGAAATCACTGATCAGAATTCACGGCTACGACTATGCTAAAATGCCTAATAGCTCGAAATGTAATGAAATACTACGTCTGCTTGAAAGAAGAAGGAGAATAAATGATGTAGTTATGCTCTAAAAAGTAAGGTATTGGTTGACAGAAATAAACTGCTCGGGGAAGGAGACTTGCGTACCCGTAGAGCTAGTGCCAGGATATATGTATCTTGCTAGATCTAGCAAGAGCCTTAGAATTCATTTCTTTTTTCATCATGCAGGTTCAGCTTTTAATAAAATTATCAAGAGGGGAGGCATGCCGAAAACGTTGCTCAGTTCCGCAAACTAGTCTAAACCGTTTGTTGTATTCTACTATACATTCTTGCTGTTGTTTTTATTACGTTTAGTTTTTTCTCTTCGCTTTTTTCTTTCTTGATTGGTATTTCCAGCTGCTTTTCATCGTTACCTCTGTTAATTTTCATCTTAAGTGATCCGGGGTTCCGGACCAACCGTACTCCCGTTCTTGGGAATCCCTTTGCCTTGTCTAGTTCACATGACGCTGTACACATGATGCTCATGTAATGAAATCAAATCAAGCCAAATTTTCTTTCTCCGCCAATTGCTTCCTTGTGTCCGTCGATTGCCTCTCACCGATAAACGCCGCCGTAACCATGGAGTGCCTGTGGTTCCTTAGCACTTCAAATTGGCATTCTTCCGCAGTGCCAAGTCCGTAACCTTCAGCTGCCCTGCAATAAATAACAACTCAAGTTTGAGTTGAGGACTTGACGCTGAGTCATAGTCTGGGTTACCTACATCTTGGTAACTCAACTTATGGCTGAAGAAAGAGCAGTCGTTCGTTCCTCTCGTCTACCACCCTCCTCAGAGCGAGGAAGTCGGTAAACAAACTTGCGTCATAACATCCCAGGACCTGGGGCCCGGCACAACCGTTAGGCTTCCTAATCTTGCACCTTTGTGGCAGAATGGTGGCGGCTCCTCTGCTGTCCTTAACATCGGCGCCGTTTATATCCATTCTTCTCTCTGACTTCTGGATCGTGGCTTACGCAATCCGGTGAATCGTTCGTTCTTCGTCCGGATCGGCAGTTGCGGTATATCAAAACAGCGAGAGATGGAGAATGTTTGTTCCTCGCACTGATTGCACTTTTATAGCGGAATAATCCATATCATCTGATTCTTTCACTCTTCCTTCCATCACGTTCATCTTTTCTTCATTCCTCTCTACCCTACTTCTGAAATCGGCCAATCGCCCTCCTCCCCCTCCCCGCTAGCGTCGTGTGAATGGTGATCATGTTCTGATGGCGCAGCCCGCAGCCTCTGCAGAAGACCATCAACAATCCGTTTCCTGTTGGGTGACCGGGAAACAGATTGTTTTCCGACTGGTTTTTAGCCTTTATTGCGCCTAATCTGGCCCGTTTTTTTAATAAGACAACGTTCATGTAGCATCCCAGAGCCAGAGATCCGTCCCAGTAAGAAAGCACGGTAAACATCTCTATCGCGAACTTTGTCTTCAAACCACATTCCGGATAGGACGGTGTAAGTAGGAGGCGAATCACCTCGCAGGTCAAAAAGTCGTTAAATGCAAAAAAACAACACAACATTATTTGCTAGACTTCAATGAAAAAGCCCTGCAGCTTTGCAAATTTTAAATTTTCATTTGTTCCAGGAAGACTACGATCGCCTTAGACCGTTGAGCTACCCACAAACGGATGTTTTCGTGCTTTGCTTCAGCATTGTTTCACCAGTTTCGTTTGATAATGTGGCTACTAAATGGATACCAGAGATACGCCAACATTGTCCGGATGCGCCTATACTACTTGTTGGTAAGTTGGGAGAACACTTTTAAACGAATTTCCTCGTTTCTCTACGATCCATTCACTGCCGGCGTCAGATCTTTTAGGAACGAAATTAGATCTGCGAGATGAAGCGAGTCTTCGCAGAGGTGCGACCGAGGAGAGGCCGCCAATAACAAGAAGTCAAGGGCAGAAGTGTGCACAGAAAATCAAAGCGGTTAAATACCTGGAATGTTCAGCTCTTACACAACAAGGATTAAAGCAGGTTCGCTTTTTGTCCATTTTGCTCAGTGGATTCTTACCGTGAGATTAAATGTTGAAGGTTTTCGAGGAGGCTGTCCGCGCGGTCATGAATCCAAAACAGTTAAAACAGAAGAAGTCGTGCATGGTTCTTTGACCAATCGAATTCGAAGGATGGTCTGTTATTCGTTTTTCGTGCGATGTACTTATTTCGAAGCGGAACAGTCACGTCGCCAACGCTTCTGTCTCCTCTTTTTTCCTTATTTTCCTTGTTTTGGAGGACAGTGTTTCTTGCTATCTGTCACGTCCCTTTTTTTATATGGACACTATGGACACTGCATTTGTATGACCACTGTACTTACATATGTAAATTGTTGTTGCTACTGATCATTATTCATTGTCTCTCGTTATATTCTTTTGAAAATGTCCTGACATATAATAATATACAAGTGCCGCCACTCTAAGGCAAATATATAGGGTGCGCCAGAAATATGGTAACAATTTTTCAGACGTCCGTAATTCCCTCGTTTGAGGGGTTCCTTCAAATCTGCACCTTTCCTTATGTTTATGATATACCTTAGCCCATACACCCACTTTGGTGCTCTCAATTTGTTAGATTTCGAAAAACGATGGAGCTTCGCAGACATCCACCTACCGTTTCGTCTTTGCGCGCATTTGGTGAGTCCTTCTCCGGGATCGCTCTTCGTTTCGACATTTCCCGCATGACAGCCTCTTTAATCGCGATGTGTAGAAAGGTCAACGATAAACCTCAAAACGGCCGCCCTGTCTTACATACGATCGCTTTTCCGAATACAGTTGCTTGTGAAGGAGTATGCTACGGAACCTACAGAAACACGAGAAAAATGACTGCTGATTTGATTGTATGTTCTACTACGATAGGAAGAATCTACCATGGGTAAATACAATTGTATCGGGATAGGATTCGGAAACCTTTTATCTTTTTGACGGAAAAGTCGGAGAGAAAAACAAATGCCGTGCGTTACTGCACGCGGCACGCGCATCGACACACATTTTCAGGCCAAAGGTTGTTCAGCGCGGAAGAAAAGTTGAGATCCCAGAGTGTACGTATAATTCACACTACGAATGCTGAAGGGTTTGGATTAGAATCTCTTCCATCAGAGCGATATCCCAAATTTTGGTTGAGAAAGGTATAAGATTTAACCAAACATCTTCAAGAAGGGTTTTTCTGAAAGGATGCAGCTCCTGGTCAAAGGTTTTTCCAGGGATACGATTCGAAAGCTATGGCGCACTTACGAATGGAAAGATAAAGAGTGGTGTCAAGGAAATGTTCTCGATATGATCCCAGCCTCCAATCCTCCTATTTCCCGGACCACCATCCGATGGGCCGCTTTATATAGTCCAGAGAGAGAGAGAAAAGAGAGAGAGAGAGAGGAAAGCCTACGCCTCAAAACAGACCACTGCCGCCGCTCCTACGAAATCATTGGAGAAAGCCCAGGCCGGAGTTTCCCAAAAAAACTCTGCGTGCCACCGTTGATGAGTAACCGAAGTGTCTTCGAGCTAGTAGTACGGGAGATGGTTATATAAGATGACCGTGTGTTCGTTTCGTAAATACGATGTGTAGTGAATAGCTCACATGAAGTAACCTTGTATCAAAACGAACTGTGGTTTCTGTAGCCCGATTTTTTGTTACCATATTTATGGCGCACCCTGTACAGTAACGTGCCACCAAGGACAAGGATTCTGATATGGTTCTCGATGTATCGGATTATAGCCGATCCGTAGCTCTTTTCTCATCAAAGTGCAGTGTAACTTCCTCTGTAACCAGTCGGCTCTCTCTTCAAAAATGGCAACTTCAACGACGTACTTGTAGACATTGTTAAGTAATATCCCAGATAATCAGGATTGTGGAAACAGTGGTCTGAAAAGTTTTGTAGAGCTCCATTAGCAAGATGATGCGTTTTGTTGCCTTCACTTTCCCTCAGTTTCTCATCCTAATGTGTGCATACATTAAATTTCTCTTTTTTGCGGAGTATAGTCGAGTTTGACCGTATTAGTCGCAAGTTTTCCAGCCTTACGAATATCTTACTAAGACAACCGGGACCTGTATTCTTTTGTATTATCTGCTCCTTTTTCTTAAAAATGCGGTCTGTTCTGCCCTGCTGAATATCTTACCTTTCGAATACATTGTCGTTCTAGGTATAACCGCAGTGTAAGAATTGGATCAAAAACATCTCATATACATGGTCCAAAGCGAGGCTCTCTGTAACTTTTTGTTAGGTTATATCCAATTTTCCTAACCCTCGCATTTATATATTTCTTTCTAATTAATTGTGGAAAGAATGACAAAGGGACAGCCGTGCTAGGTGGTGGCAATTTGGAACGCGCAACGTATAGGCCAGATTAAATTCGGTGCCGCAAACCCACTGACAAATACGTGCCACCCTCCCGCGCGAGTCATGGCAAAATCAAGTCCACTGTGAGGGATCGTGGGGGCATAGTACGCTGGTTATAGCATGCCTTCTATCGTGTAGGTATCGTTGTTAGCTATATCGCCGAAGCTTGGGCACCCTGCCGCTCGACCAACCAGCGATAATCGTGTCAGGACTTTTCATTTTTGAGAACTTAGCCTGACATTCGTCAGCATGTGAATACCTTTCGGTAATTACGTTGCAGGTGGTAGCCACTGTGAACATTTTTCATGGAGCTGCCAAACTCGAGGCATTTTGAAACATTTTATAAAGGCAAACCCGCACTGATGATGAATACTAACAAACCAATCCTCATAGGCTATAAAAACCTAAATGTGCTCAGTTATGGATATCGGTCTATACAGTTATACTGAGCACAACCATCAGTTAGGGCAGTCTTGATACAATGGAAGACAGTTGAGGAAAGACGTCTCGAGAAAGAGTATGACTCACGTCTAGTATGTGGGGCTCAAATAGTTACCAGTCCCCCGATTTACGTCCGATTTTTCATTTTGCGAAAACAACGATAAGAACGCACGCGCAAAATGATAAATCTGACGTGAATCGGGGGACTTGCAACTATTTGAGCCCCTCATATTAAACGTGAGTCGTACTATAGGTGCGGGCGTACAATGTCAATATCTTGGCTACGTGATGAAAAAAAAAACAGCTGGAAAAAATGATGTAATGTGAGGATGGCAATGGAGCAGCAGCAGCCATAGAAATAGAATAGAGAAATGTCATGTCATAGGGCGAAGTAGAAGAGTAGATACAATTCCTAGAATGTAAGCAGCGACTAGCTTTTGTGGTACAGTGAGGTGGAAATGATGAGACAAAAGAGAGTTAGCAGCAGCCGGATCACCTTGAGTTGGAGCCATCAATGCCACGGCACAAACCACCCCCACACTCAAATACATCAACTGAGACGAGGCAGCGTTCTAAAAAAACTTTTGTAAGATCCACGTTCATTTCGAGGTATTTTTATACTGATCAGAAATGTAGAGCAACCAACCAATGGAAGCCGCAGCCTAACACCTTGTTCAAGGCTACTGCATTGAAACCGTTACTATATTAAAGACGCTGTATTGCAACTGTAAGGTACACAGGAATTCTCTAGGTTCAGTTACGTCTAGAATCCGAAAAAAAGTTGAAGCTATCAAAGGAAATTAACTAGGTTATAAAAGTTAGGAGTGAAAATTTACAAAAAAAAAAATTGGCAACGTTCTAAGGCACGGCAAAAAGATAAGTTTTCAAACAAATAATGATCAAATGTTGTGTTAGCCACCAAATATTGAACAGCCTGCTGAGTGAGGGAGGGTCAGATCAAAACTTCGGAACATGTTCAAAAAGCTTTGGGGGTCCACAAAAAACTGGACAATGGCTAGCAGAGAAAGGAATGTCAAAAGGTCATGATGGGTGGAGTATGTGTGTGTTTGAGTGGACGGATCTCAACTCGGCAATTCTACTCTGGAAAGAAAGGGAAAACGCTCACCGCAGGTGGAAGTTACACCGAGATTGACGGAGCTAAAGTCGGAAATTCAGATTCTCTTGTAAAACATTCGGAAAAAAGTGGAGACAAGGAAAGAGATGGGTGTGCACCGAGGTGCGAGGTGGTTTAAATAAAAATCTTCAGATCAGTTCAGAGAAAATAAGAATGGTTTGAAAAAAGTGCATGGGAAGTGGGAAGGAAGAGAAGCCCGATAACTAGCGGTAGATGGAGGGCGCGCCAATATGTACGGGGCATGAGCTGAAATCTGACATCTCTATATGTCTCAGCTCTTGGAACTTTTGGTTAGAAAGTAGCAACAGAAGAGAGTTCAATGCTTACTGTGGACAGGACGTTCAGCAATTAGAGTGATAATGAAAAAAGAAAATGAAAAATCAAGAACACGTGACAAGTTTCCGAGACGGTATAGCAGCTGAGATGATAGTAAATAGACAAGAATAGGAGGCAAACCTACCATTGTCTAGAGCTGTAATTCGAGTTCACATTAAATTTCGGAGATTCTCTTGTCTAAGTAATTTCTAACCTCGCTGTAATGCGCTGGAAAAAAAGAAGAAAGCTTACTGACTATATAAACCCTTTGACGACAGCGCGACTCAACGCCGCACCCTTCTCATTGGTTGCTTTCCTCGACTAGTGTATTTGATGGGCTGGCAATAACTAAATACTACTATGCATAAAGTGCGCTGGGAAACACATTTCTACTTTCTGGAAACTACTGATAAATTCGGTCCTCTTTTGAAAACCACCCTTTTTGTGCACTTTTTCAAACACAATCAGAAATGATTTTAACACCTACTGCCCCTGGTATTGACTCGTCTTGTATTACTGGATGCGTAAACAGGTCCATAATCTCGAGTTAGTTGTTTGTGACAAGTTTTTTGAGAACTTGCCCTCTTTTCAGCTTCCTATCCTCGACTTTTATTAGCGTTCCTTTTCGGCTTTTTCGAGTGTCGCACAGGCGGGTACTATGTTCCAATAAGCCTTGAGCTTGAGGTACGCTGGAATGCCAGTTATCAGCACAGACGTACTCCTCGATTCAAGAGTCAGCTCATTAGTTAGACCACAGCAGATACACCTATCGGATCCTTGCTTGAGGGCTGTCAATCGAAGTAAACCCCACAATTAATCCGCCATGTGTAATACCTTCACAAAATAGCTTGAACGTTTTATTCCATATTTCTGCCTCTGGAAGGGATGTACTGCTTGTTGCTTGAAAACTATTCTACCACGGAATGGTACTGATGAGTCATCCGTGCAAACTTCTACTTCAGGTCTGTAGACTTCCTCACGGTTCGCATTAAACAGTTGGAAGAATAGAAAACTATTGTCTTGTAAAGTCGAGAATTCAATAATTACTCCAGTAGAATCTTTGGCATTATTTTCCCAGTAGTCGAATATCCATCTCTCCAGGTCTACTGCTCCAATATTCTCAGTCTAGTAATATGCTGTGCTCCTATTTGTGTGCAAAATCCGATAAATTTTTGATTTCGGCAATACGTCAGCTATCATGAAATGTAGAAATTATTCTCCCGTTCTGCTATTTTTTTGAAAACTAGTAAAAGTCTCCTCGCTCAGATATAGTTCCTGAAAAATGATTGCTCTGTGGAAACCAATTGAACGATTATGTAGACCAACTTGTTGAGGGGACACTAACAAGGGAAGGATACTAGGTATGGAAGGCACGTGCTCACAAGGGAAAGATCCCAAGTCGAAGTGGACATTTGAAATGAGACCTACACTGCTATAC
>UZAF01020747.1:5097-16379 GCA_900617895.1 Haemonchus placei | reverse complement strand
CACAGCACCTGCACCCGTGTGATCCATAGATTAAGCCACCAATCGAAACAGTAAGTCGTGTTGCAGGTCAAATACAGATTGAAGCCCACCTTCACTTCGAACCAAGCCCGAATCATGGCCATACTGCAGAGTTGAATTGACCAACTCAAAAAGATCACCACTCAAACTAATTCAATTGACAGTACGACTCAGTCTGCTCAGGAGGAGGTTTGGGAGGTGAACAGTAAGGTCATATCAAGAGGACTCTCGATCGGCCACTGTTTAACAGGGGCAACAAGTGATCATCAAACGGACACCAAGAAAGCGACAGGCACTATTCACAAAAGCGAAGTTCGGAATATGAGTTGGAAGAATATTTCCCCAAAGGTAAGTGCGAGAAGGAACGCCTAGTGAATGTGGAAAAAAGCTAGCTGCTATAGAGAACCTTGATATTTTTGAATCGCTAACCTCGAATAAGACTGGATGGAAAAGCAATTGCCGTGCTGATGGTCTTTTTAACGGATCCTTTTGGAGACATAATTGAATGAGATCCTGGAAATAAGGTACTATATGTAGGTAGAGAACAACAAATTGATTTCAAATTAAAAAAGAAAAAGAGAACAAGTAGACCTTACCCGTTGCTTTTCATCTTCCAAAGACCGAACGGCTTTCTCTATGCTCTCTCGACTGATGGGTCCATCAGTTGCTCCATTTTGACACCCAGACAAACCACCCATCACAGCTATCTATAAAAATTCTATCTTTAACATAAGCAAACGAGATGAATATTCATCAATGTCTACCTCGACGGCACAAACGCCAAATGAATAAATATCAGCAGCTGGAGTGACTTCCGTGCAGTCTGCAATTTGGAAAGTATGAAGGTGGAAAAAAACCCAAATAAATTCGCAAACGGGCTTTTGCAAATGTTTTTTTACGAGCTCGAAAATTTCACATTTTACAAGAAAAGAAAACCCTGCTTAACGCTTATACTAAGCAGAGAGTGACTGCCTTGATTGTCCTTCGCTGCTCGCTATAATTTCACCGCAGCGCGAACTTCTCACAAGATTGGCGAGTTGTGAGCAAAACTTTGACTTTGAACGGGCCTTGAACCCATACTCGTGCTTTGTGGATACTGCACTTTTTCTCGCATACAATACCGGGATCTCGCCTGCTCAGGCCTTCCTTATTTCGCAAATCTTGCAAATCTTGGTGACTCACATTCATATTCCGGTGCCATGTAGTGCATATTCTTCAAATTATCACGGCATGTCTTCACATGATGATTGATGGCATCGGGAGCTACTAAAAATTGAACAAAATGTACTCAGAATGTCGACACAGGGTCATGTTCCACAACAAAATGACAGCAACTTATAAAAACGCAGATTTTGAGGTAACTTGGGCAACCATTGCTAGCTTAGCTCCTTTTAAGCTCTCAAACAAAAAGTATGAATTGAAAAAGCGCATGCCAAATTAGTATTTTTGGATTGTAGTAGTTCAATAAGTTTCTTTACACCTTTTCCGAATACGGTTGCCCTTCTCATGACATCTTGGGCTATATGGGTGATTGGGACTCACGAAGACCCGGATTTCTGCAACTTACGAGCGCCTACAGTTACCCAAAAAAGATTTGACGAAACAGATTTAACGAAACAAGGAAAGATAAACCTGGATAAAAGATTTTTATGTAAGTATTATTGAATTACTGCACAGAAAAGAATAGAAAATGTTAAATTGTGAAAAAGCGTAAGGGAAACTTATAGAACGACCCAATACTTGCCCGATGAAATCACAAAAGTTATGTAGCCTTGCGGGAAATGTGTCTTCTCTTCCATTGAAGTGGTGCAGTGGCATTGACCTAATGATAAATTAAGTGGTACAGCACAACCCGGACAACTTTGTTCTGTAGGAAAACACAAACAGGGGAAGACCCGTAACAGACATTTGTTTGGATCTGTAGCACTCTCGATGGTCATTTTCATTTCTGTGTGGGAGGCAACAGAACAACGTGCCTGTACTAGTTGACGACGAGCAATTTAGCCCGAGATCGACTAGATGCTGACCGGCTACTAATCAACGGACGAACAGAGGATTACCCAAATGTAAGAGTTGTAAGCGAGGAACAGTAAAACGAAGCACATTTTCATTCGGTCCTGCAGAAATGTTCCATCATTAACCTACCACATCCAATTTTTATAAGTCCATTTTGTTGAATGAACACTGTATCGCAGGTAAGGTTTCCATGAGTGATCGGTGGCACACATGAATGCAAATAGTTAAGTGCCGATAATATCTGAGTTGTCCACTTTTTCCACGCCTAAAATTTCCTGATAAACATCTTCTGAATCCATTAAAGGCAAATTTATTGATTTCCATTATGATATACCTATATCAGAAGGGTTCTTATCAGGTAACATTACAAATCTTCTGAAATGTAGGGAAATGATGAAAGGAAGAATACCCATCAGGGTCGCTACAGATTCTCTTTGCTTGTTACTATATACTTTAAAGAAAACGAGGAAATTTATTGCAACAAGCTGTTTAGAAGTTATAGCAAAAAGTTACGAACCTTAATGCTTAGCGGAGATCCAGATTTTCGTGTACGTTGCAAAAATAAAGACATTGACCCCGATGACATATACTCCGTAATAAATATAATCTGAAATTGTAATTCAATTGAATGAAAGAAAAAGGAACTTCTGCATAAACTCTTACTCTAGGCTTCTCCGACTTCGCATCCGTCCAATATTTATGGAACTTCACAAGGTTTGTGTGTACGAGTTGAGTAAGATTGTCGAAGACCGCATTGATCTTCTCCTACAAAAAATACTTAACACGAAGAACGGTTAATCCTTGACTCACAATTTTTGGTTTCACAATTCAAACTGTGAATATACGATTCTTTAAAATAAAACCACTTCAGGCCTCCGAAAAATGAAAACAGCACCCTTGATCAAGCCTTAAAGATAGAAAAGCAGACCACAAGCACGGTACCTACAAAAACGTCTCCCACATGGTTTGGGAATGAGATTTTTTGGACTTCGAAGACAGAAAACTTCAGAAAGTTTGTATGTGATGCGGCCCTCCTCGAAAAGATTAGAAACACGAACAGCTTCTGCCAAACGCAAAGTTACGAGCTCTCCAGTAATCGGGACCCAAGAAAATGCAGAAATCCTTTCTTTCGAATGACCGCTGATATAATTCTTGAGAGCGATTAATTCTAAAACAGTTATATCTAGTTTTTTTGATACCGCTCCCTTATGTGAAAATGATTTTAAAAAGATCGGTTAGAAGCGCTATCGCTGCAGTCATCTCAATATGGACTCGTAAAAAATTTAGAACGAACCTCCTGGGCGCGGAAATTTTTACGCTCGGAGAATTGCACTTCATTCCATACTACTTCGTTTCCTGAAAAAATGAGTTCAGTAACAAATATCCTTCAAAGTATATATGCCTGGCCAGCTGTTTCTGACTTGCTCATAAAGTAGCATACTGTAATGACAATAATAAAATAGCATATTGTAATGACATCACTTTTCCGTAAGGTTCGGATAGGACTTACCCGTCTCGTTATCCATCGCTAAGTATGCGACATCTATTCCAGGGACATCTCTCTGCTTCACTTGCTCTCGTCGTTTTGACCATCGCTTGCAGGGAGACTCTTCCAAAATCTATGAATATGTACCTATTTAGAAACAACTCAATCGGAATAAAAAAAGCACTTAAAAGGACCGACATCTTCAGCTGCATCGCCGTCCGATTCGGAATCTTTCGCATCATCCTGCACGGATGAGTGCGCGGCGTGCTCCTCCCCTCCGCCCGCCATTTTGCCTTCAAAAAAGTTTTGCAGTAAGATAAACTAAGACCGTACGGATACATACAATGGCAGTATTTTTATATATACAGCATATATAGGCACATAAACAGAACAATGAAAAGAAACCAAAACATGGAACTTGAAAAACGATCTTAAAACTTCGAACAAACTCGTTGCGGCCAACATTTGGCCTACACTGACAGCTGTCATACTACGCACATACCAACGGTACACAGAAGATGAAAAATGTGTCATGAAACTCACCAAGTGTTCTCAAATTCTGAGGGTGTGGACAAGGCGAATTGATTTTCAACCGTATCACTAAATTCATAAAATCAACAACATATTTCATCTCATTATTAGACCTACAACGGTTCCAAGTAGGCGCAGATTCTAGCCAGAAAACGAAGGATCAGAACGGGTAAGAAAACCTGATTTTTGTTGGTCCTAAGCCGAGGCCCACCACAATTCAATGGTTCGATGCCTGTCACGTACTTAACTAAAACATACCCAGGTCGAAATAAAAACGAGCAGTTAACAAATGTGCTCGCGCAGCTATCAGCAATTCGTCAGCAATAGCTGTGTGAGCAGCTTTGTTGAATACTTTGTAACTTGATGTTTCGAAACCGTAAGCCATGACCGTGGCCAAAATGAAGCCAGAACAGTGACTGTATACCCTGCCGTCGAGCCGCCTGCCTACTGGCTGCTCCTAACCACCTTTACAGCAATGGTTTTCATCATATAAAGTTGCCCTATTCGATGTAAAAGGCCTCATATTCAGCTACTCATACGAAATGTGTGCCGTACAACCGATACACTATACAAATCGAACGAACTTTTCAAGAAGAAATCTGCTCAAATCAAGGTCAAAGTACATTAATCAGCAGAAACTCCGGAAATTGGAGTTTCTTTCAGAAATGACTGAAACTATTGTGCGACAGACATCGGCGCACTGAACCGGGTGGAAGGTTTTTCTGGGAAAGCAAGCAAAGCTCTGAAAACTGCGATGCACTCATTGCAAACTACATTAGCGAAAATGACTGAAGTTTCATTTAGCTAAGGAATTCCTCGTATTTTATCATGGAAATATCGGCAGGCCAGCTTTTTGTTCTTCAAAACCAAGTATTGGACTTTTTATGCATAGAATAGACCCCTTGGACCTGTTGTAGGTCTAATGTTACGTAAAATTCACGCTCGGATCGGCAATAATACGAACATTCTAACAAAGAAGCATTTCTCGACGAACGTTCTAAGATTTTCCATAAAAGAAAAAAGAAGTGACGGGAACTCAGAGGGCTAGGGGGATCACTGCGATCAATGTATCCTTGACTAGGAAAGCATAAACAGGAGCGATATAAGAAATAGTTAACAGTATGATATCGAAGAGAAATAATAAGCGTACTAGCAAGCATCAATCAATAGCAATGCGGTGCGTGATGAAAATTCAATAATTGTCACGGGCTGACTAATCGCTTTACTTTTTCTGTCGCGCACATCACACACATTCAATATTCTAAACTGTTCAATTCATCGCATACACTATTCTAAACATCATATTCATTATCTATACTCATTGTAGACATCAATAAATGAAAACAATGCTTTTCTTAATAAACAAAACTACTCATCTCTTTAAAATATTCGCAGAACGAAATGACACGAAACGCGCACCAGCGCACACAGAAACTGCGCCAGTATAGCACATGAGCGTGTTTGCCGCGATCTGGGGATACTGTAGTCGGTCCAGTATCTGACACGTGGTGGTGGCCAGGCACACACCGGGAGCTGGGAGCTCGTGACTCGATCTGTCTGGCCAAACAAGAGCTGTGGGTGAATCACAGCTGATAGCAGTAGCTGTGGGAGACTCAAATCATTCAATTCTCACGCTTATGTTCCTAGAAGGCATAAAAAACCCTATGAAAAANAAAAACGAGATTTCTACATACAATCTATACATTTGGTCAGCTATCAATGAGCGTATATCGCATGAATTCACACTGCTTATTAATACACCAATCACATCGATCTCGTAGTTGAGCGTCTCTTCGGCCTAGCAAATGGTTTTTGATTACCTCCACCACGCCTTGTATCAACAACGGATTGTCGACTCGAGGTTGTACTAGCACCACTTTCTCCTGAAAACAAGAATTTGTTGACGATAAAATTCACATTTCTCATGGATTTCTTGACGAATGACCACGGGAAGTAGTACAGATGAATCACAGTCACATGGAGAAACGTCTACATTGACGGATAGCTGTCAAGGTAAAAATTGTAGTGTGAAATTAGCTGTCTAACATGTTGTTGGTAAAATGTTGCTACAATGATGTCATGCTTTTCGATAATGAACGTGGTATAACAACAAAACGACTCCTTTAGAACAGCCTTTATAGTTCGCAATGTGGCCAATCGGATCTGCCCGCCTGCATCTCCACTGACGTGACGCGTGGGTTCCGCGTGCGGTAATCGATACAGTGTATGCTTGTTACGTCACTCTAGGACTAGGAATGGTATGAGGCTCATCTGTCCGACTCCGAATTATTATTAACAGAGGTGAAGGCAAGTAAAAAAAGAAATTCACCGACCAATTCAGAGATGAATGAAATGAAGACTCGAACAAATACAAAAAAGCAGTGAAAACAAGTTATGAACCGATAGCTGTGATGCAAGACTATCTATCAAGCAATCCATGTGATAGCGTTAACCAGTCGATAAGTGAAAGATTGAAGAAAGACACATAATTTTGTGATACACTTTTAACCGTGATATGAGAAAGTACAAAAAATATCGATCGCCGCGCACATGACTCGTGCGCTGAGCCAACAGTGGCGGATGGCGTTGGTTGCAACGGCAAACGTGTCTCATTAAATAAGTGATAGTCTGCTCTATCGAAGGGTTTGGATACCGTGCATTCCACGGAATCAATAATGATGAGTACAACAACGGTTGTTGAATCGAACTGTATGATACATTGCTCAAGCCTTGAAGAAGCAGAGCTGGCATGACAACAGCATTGCTAATGAGCATGTAAAGCAAATAGATCAACAGATCATGGTCATGTTATTTTCCTCATTTCACATGTTTACAACATGTCCGCTAAATAAATAAATAAATAAGATCATTTAGTTCCCTTGGCTGCCCTGTTTGGTAAGGATTCCTCCAGTTCAATTTCGAACGAAGTATATTGAAAGCTATCACTTGCCCTTGGTACCACTCGACAAAAAGAAATCGTAATGCTAAAACTTGATAGCGGAGAAAGAAATGTAATCCTGCAAACTACCTTGATTTGTAATGGTTAGAGAATTTTCAAGAATTCATGCTCCTACATAGGCTTTAACAAGTTCAATAATTTTTATGAGATAAAAAACTGTACTCATAAACATTATGAATGCAATTTATGAATTTGATTTATTTTGCAACCATTATAAAACTGTCTTTTCTACTCCATAAACCAGAAAGGTTGAAATGTTTACCAACTGCAACCATCGTACTCACCAAAGACGTAGCGATGTTAGGTAACACGGAAAATGTATTGAAATCGGGAAGTATAGAAGATACAGGAACTAGCGCTATTTGTTTTCCGGGAGGGATAAGAGAATTGAGCCGCTTTGTCTGAAAGTTTGGATAAAAAAATGAAAAAAGGATATGTCATATTTTATCAATCTAGTACCTGGGCCTTGATGGAATCCACAACCGGTAGATCCCATTGGTCCCATGCATTGAAGAAACTTAGCCGCCACGGAAAACTGTCGTCTAATCCAGCCATGATACGTTCACAAGTCGACCATACGGATCGTCGGTAGGTTTCACTATTGTAGCCTCGCTGAAACAGAATCTCACCTTCTAGTGCATAGAGTCAGCGAACTTCAATATTATAGAGATCACAAAGCTTGAAACATCAGAAGAAGCTCGTGCAAGCATATGTAGAACAGAAAAAATCACTAACAATTAGTAGCCTTACTCCAGTGAAGCAGATCTCCTAGTTCTTTCTTATCTAGCCATGGGAAGCTTCTATAGCCGTTAACTACTTGGCTAAAGGCTAGGCATGGTGAAGTTATACTAAAAGAATAATAAAAATAGAGGAAACACCAATTATCAAACAAACATGTTATGGATACTCCCTGTCCTCTCACTGATACTGTACTTTGAAAGTTTACAGTTTCAACGAACAGATCAGATGGGTGAATAAAGAGAGGAGTAAGTAGAGCTTTGAGTAAACGGTAATGAAATGGGAAGGGCTCACGCCTGTACTTGTGAAGTCTGATTTTACGATCCCAGAGGTAGCTCTTGCCCTTACCCCAGTTACCATAATTTTAATCTTGACACCTACATCCGTCAAAGAATATATCAGAAACCCAAAAATATAGTAAGAAAGACATGAAAAAACGAACAATAGATGGAGCGCAGAACACAACACCGCCGATCTCATCACGGTGATTTTGAAGGATGTCGAGCCAATACTGCAATAGGTACAGTGTCACTAAGCGTTCAAAGAAATGTTCCTGATTCAGGTCAGGCAGAATGCTTAACCACAACCACATAACGCACTTCGCTTACGATGGGATGATTGCCCCATCGATGCAAGGCAGACACATGGAATGAGCTGCTTGAATTTGGCACGATACGCTCACATGGAACTTCACGATCATCTATGGTGGCTGGGACGGTGAATGTTTGCAAAACTCGTTCGATTTCGTTGAGTAGAAATCCAGATCGTGTGCATGAGTAATGTGGATACAGTGGGAATACAACTATATGGTTGTAGCCGTTCCTGAAACGATTTGATGCCAGTTTTCCATATGACTTAGTGGCCACATTGAAAAAAAAAACTCTTCGGCGTCCAAACGCAGCGAACTCGTTAACTAAATCAGAAGCTTCAAAAGATTATAGATTTTTACAGCATCCCGGCAATCTCCTAGTAGAAAGCAGATTTGCGGCCCTCCTTCATCATCTTTCTACTTTTGATGGAAGTCAACAAGCCCTTTTATAGCCGAAATCCATTTTGTGAGCTCTCCAATTGAACTGTGCAGTGCAAGTTTTAAGCGCGCTCTACAAACCAACCTATATAGAAACCCTCAGGGAAAAGAGAATGCAAGAACTACTTTAACAAGACCGTCATAGAGCAGTAATAAAACTCACTTTTTTCAAAATCGCAGGGACAGGCTACAAGATGATATGCAGACAAAATGGGCTGTTAACATACACCAAAAAAAGAAATGAATATAGATCAAAGATGACTTACATTCCTATTTTCACGAGCTCCTTATCAATCGAGGGGTCATCAAAAAGAAAGGCGGTTGAGCAAGAAATAGATCCAAATTCTGGCATAATCGTATTCAGACTTCCTTGAATTCGTTTCGTAAAAGTAGTAAGAGGCTCTTCAATGCAACCCGCTTCTCCGTATTTCGCTATTGAATCTTTGACTTTCCCATTCAGGAGGAAAACCATTGGAATATACCTGTAAGAAGAGCAATTCTGTTGCGATTGAACGATGACCAAAACTCTCTATCGACACTTAGAACAACATAGTTTGAATGTTGCAGTGATTGAAGGATTCGCTCTCCACATAGTGGCATAAGGGATTAGAGAAGAGTTGGGATTTACTAAAGTCATGGGAAAAGGATATGACAAACTGAATTGCTGTTCAATTGCTTTTTCGAACAAAACGCCAACTATATTTGGCCCAGTAGGGTGGGAAGAGGGAGCCGAGATTGTAACCCTCGAAAACGCTACTCTTGCCGAAGCAGTTAGAAGAATTGTTTAAGCTGGTCATGGACGATGCGAGCTAAGAAAACTCGGTTTTTACGAACGATCTGTCAAATAGTAGAAAACGGGGTTAGAATGGAATCCCTAAGACTGTTAGGACTACTACTAAAACGGAATGACACGGAATACCACAACAAATGTGACATCTCAAACTAAACTGGGAGGATGCAAAGTGGGAATTTCTCAGCAAGTCTCAGTAGTAGCAAGGCTACGAATCGTTTAAGCTTGGCTAACTGCCTGATTCTATGTCCACAACCACGCAAACAGTTTTATAATTGAAAAAAGGAAAAAATTCTTGTGTAATAGAGAACCACCTACCTTTCAAGCTTTTTGGGGATTTGATAAAAAGCATAGGCGGACTTTTGTAGATATTCTTTTGCGTAGTATTCAGATCGTGGCTGACCCATGTGAAGGAAGAGAACATGTGTCTTTCCCTTGATCACGTCACTGCAAACATGGCGCTTCCCTCCATAAGCGTTCGTTTTCTTAAGCCCTTTCCAGAGCGATTGAGTAAAGACTCTTCCGTAGCCATGAATCATGCCAGGAGCTCCGTTATCGGAGCTGTAACTCTGAAAAAAAGGAAGTTAATCAGGTAGCAGTAGCGTCAATTTGGACGACAATCTGGAAGATTCGAAGCACCATTATGAAGGGATTATTGCAAAAGCAATCTCTATAAACAGAAGTAGAATGGGCTTAAGATTACTGGGAGTGCGCCATGCATACAACTTCATCCAAAATCGCGATGATATTTGAACGGTCACCCATTACAATGACCGGCGCCAAAAAAACCAAAGTCCTCAAAAAGTAAGAAACATATTTATATTACTACTTCCACTCGAAAAACTTATTCGTAGATGGGTAATTTGTAGGAATTGATCCAGTTCAAGCGATCATAAAATACCAGTAAAGCTGTCCTAGCCCTTACAATACGCGCACAGGACTGGAAAAAGGCCACCTATGGAGGCTCACAGCCGACATCGCAGTTTTTTCAAAATAATCTTACCTTTTTCGGTATTGCGATTATGGACAAGGACAAAAAGCCTATCCATTTAGTTTTGCAGTTTAAAGATAAAAATTCACAGGTGGAAGCCTTTCCAACTTGAATCCCTTCGAGAAATTCGGGTGATGTTGCTCAGGGTTTCATCATTACCTTTTTGATGTGGTAAGACACCCTGCGACTGATAAGCAGTGATAAGACAGACGTGAGCCATTTCTTTTGTTCTCATACCTACGGAATCGACGGTCGATATGAAATTGTTCAAATAAGAGATCATAATCACTACGAGAGATTTCAATCTTAACCAAAATATTGAATTCCTAGCAGTTACTTCCTATGTGCAAAACGGCCAAACGCCTACTCGATGAATTTATAAAATAAAGCAAAAGGGTAGGAAAACATCAATCGATGACTTCCTTGAGTTTTTCTGAATGTCTAATACAATAAGCAGGAAATCACTAGTAAAATAAGGAAAAAAAGCCCCTGCGATCTGAAGATTGCAGTCAGCCACAAAAGTTGAATGGAGCGCGGTTTTTTTCAGGGGTTGTTCTTCAAATGAAGATCTTATAAATAGGCTTCTTCATATGCTTGTATTTTCTCTTTACTTCAGTGGACACTACGAAAAAGTTCAGAATAATTTGTGTCAGCAGCGAGAGAGGTGATCGATTTGAGCAAGATAGCCTCCCAACGTACGCAGTAGCCAGAAAAAAAGGGGCGTGA